>JAFMSR010000445.1:12500-51187 GCA_022818135.1 Saxidomus purpurata
ATTATTAATTCACTCTTAACACGAGTTATGCCTTTTGAAAATCATTTGAAATCAAATACAGAGGAAAAAAAAACATTTAAGATTTCTGAAAGACCTATTATTTTCTCTGCTTTCAGCACTTGCAACGGAGTCAGTTTTATACCTGATGTTGCGAAGAAAATCGGAACCACCAGTGAGCTTCAGCAGTTTGAATCCAAAATGTCAAGTCTTAAATCCCGATGTATGTCACTGTCACTGAGCAAAGATGAAAACATTCAAACACTGGAACAAGATAAGATCAGACTATTGAAAGAAATACGAGATTTCAGAAAGAAAATCGATGAGCATTTTGATAAGATGGAAAAAAATATTGTAGACGAAGTAGATGCTAAGTTCAAGCAAAAGGTAAAAACTATAAATGACGAAAGAAACGAAATTCAGAACATTCTTGAAGATTTAAGGAAAACGGATCAACGACTACAGGAAGCGAAACAGGAAAACACATCTGAATTATTTGTTCTCCTTAAATCAGAAGGTGCAATCACAAATAGAATATTTGCCATCCTTGATAAAATAGAATTTGCTGGAAATACAAATGGTTTGAAGCTAACAGTGGAGAAGAGAGTAGAAAGGATGATTTATGAAGGCTATGGAATAGGTGAAGTTGAGGAGCGCTATCAAAATATCGTATCATCATTTCACGGGGAATATGATATCAAAGCTAAAAATGACGTAAAGATATGTCTTATTTCTGGAATCTGTTTTTGTCAAGGACATACATTTCTGACAGATTTCAGCAATACACGACTCAAGAAACTGGACAATAACTACAAACTGATATCGCATTTGAGTCTGACGGATGGCCCCTTCGGGGTTTGTAATGTAGAAAACACGCAACTCGCTGTAACACTGACCAATAAGAAAGTACAGTTCGTTTCATTCACTGAACCAATGCAATTACAAACATCATTTAATGTAAGAGATCAATGTCGAGGAATAGAGTACAACAAAAGCTTGTTATTTCTCTGCTGTGGTGGTTATAAAGGAACCAATGAAGGCCCTGGACATGTTGAAGTATATAGCATCGATGGAATGTTAATGAGATCTTTCTTTACCATTACAGGAATTCCACGTAGTTTAAGTGTTTCTCCGGACGGAAAATATATTTACGTGACGTATTTGGGTGAAGACCGTCTTGTTATCTATGGAACTTATGGTGATTTAGTTCAGCATTGCCAGTCTGAAGAAGTAAAAGGGGGGAGTGGAATCTGCAGATTAAGCTCCAAGTTACTCTGCATTACTGGAAGAGACTCACACAATATAGCTGTTATTACAAATGACGGTGTACTTCAGCAGCTAATAGGAACAAGAAAAGATGGTATAAAAGATCCAATAGCAATAGGCTTTGATGAAAAAACGTCAAGACTTATCGCATCTTCACGCAATTCTGCAAATGTAAAAGTGTTTCAGTTGAACATTTAAAATCGACTGGAATTGGCAAAGAGATCACAAAACTACTCTCTACGAATAAAAGAAGAGAATTGATAACCGAAAAATATTTAGAAATAATTTCTTTTTTGAACGCTAGAATGAATGTGCTATTTCATTATGCTTAAAAATCTTCGTTAATGATATCACTTGTTATGAAATATTTTTAGAAACACAGAAAGTTTCCAAAGAAGTTTTAGCGTTTTTAGGAGTATTTAACGTTAGACATAAATCGAAATTATTACTTTTTACACAATGATCACGTATAACACTGGCTTCTCAAGTTGAGAAATAAATCTCTAAAACGAACAAAATTTTCTCGAAAACTTTTTACTTTAGATATACTCTATTTTATGCAGAAATGTGTTGTTTTTTTCGGTTGAAATCAATTAAATATTTGACAATTTAAAAAAAATGGGGGGGGGGCATTATACAACAAGATTATGATTTACTCCAATGTGTAAATGAACTAAATAATGTGCGAAGATAATAATAATAAGAAAATGAACAAAATACTTACACCATGACCTTCTATAATAACTAGTTAATCTAAAGCGATTAAAAATGAAGGTTTTAATGGAATAATGGAATACAGCATATATACAACATGTATTTTCACTAATTGTAGTAGTACTAACTTCTGACATGTTGATTCTGACGAAAGTTCTTGCTGACGTAGCAGAGTAACTACTTGATATAGAGTAATTTATCTTTTATCGAATTTCATTTTTGTTTAATAGTTGGAGCTTTTTATAAATAAAAAACAACAACACTAAAAGGTAAAAGAAACAATTATGGATATCTATCTTTGATTTTGTATTGTTCATCTCTACGTGCGAGGTGCAGTCTTTGTAGTCGTGTTTAAGGCAATGTTACATTCTTAGAAGAGGATAAGAGGAAAGGCTTTAAATTGAATTAAATAACAACAACAATAATGCAAAAGTTTCCTGTTCTGAAACTGGTATTGCTTAATACTTAAGGAAAGCTCTTGTTAACTGGATTATATGGTTGCCATAGTGAACCTCATTTTGCAATACTGCGGACCCGCGTTTGATTCCTGGTCTGACCACGCGAAGTGGTGTCCTTTGGCAAGGCACCTTACGCCGCAACCAGTTTTGAATGGATATCAATGATGCAATTTGCTTGCTTTTTCTGTAACAAAAGATTTGTTTCTATTATAAGTGGTTTCTCGATCATAACTGTCTGATAAATCAAGCTAAAACAAGGAAGTACAACTCATTGTGTAAAGTAAGGATGTGATGATCTGTTAACAACATTTTATAAAAGCAGGAAATCCGTTTGTTTGATTCATCACTCGAGGAAGTTAAAGTAGCTTTATGAGCAAAATGTAGAAGTCTAGTTCAGTTATAAGGTGATAAATGCAATACTTGTACATCAATCGTAAAAATCTAAATTGAAGTGTGAAAACACTTGTAAACTCATTGTTTATGTCCTCTTTGGTGTTTTTTCACTGTTAAATAAGCGGCGTCATGGGAAATAACTCTTTCGGACATTTGTTACATTATTCGATTATGCTTGATTAAAATCCTAAAATTCGCATTTTTGTCAGCCTCTTTCATTGCAAAATCATTGTTAAAAACTGAAAAATCTACAAAACTATTGCCAAGGCAACACAGTGGTTAGAAATTATTCTTTATTTATTTATTTCGGTGATACTGTATGAAAAATATCGAGGAAAGGGTACATAACATTTTAACTTTGTACATGTATGAAACATTTCTTTGAAAAAAATATCATCAAATACCTATAACGCTTGTAAATGCTTTCAATAGTGAAATACTGTCAATGTTAACTAAGGTGAGTTTTGGCATAATGTGACCCAAGTTTAAGCGTAACCAACGATGACTTAGGTATATGAATTCAGGATGATGTAATTTTAAATCTATTGGACAGAGGAAACTGAAATATTTGCATATCAAAATTAAAATTATGATTATTCAATATCGGTCGAAAGTTTATTTCCATGTTTTTGTCAGAATGGCCGTTTTCCTGTGTCCCTGGACATTTATGTAGTTTCCCAATATTTCTAATTTGGTAAATTTTGGACATTTTATAGATGTATATTGTGTACCTCTGTCCCGAATGCAGTCTGTCTCGAAGGAAGCTACGTGTGTTGTTTCATTGCGTGTTTTTTTTAATATGTTCGTGTGATGTGCCGATTGTTTTCAGTTACTCATTCTACTTTACTTAGATTGTTAACACTCCTGGCCAACCCTGGAATTTCTTCCCGGGTGAACTTGCCAAGACTCCTGACATGCGCAGGTTGAAGAGACTAATGCAGATTCAAGAGAATCCGGTACAAGGCACTACATGTAGCTCTTTTTTACGAAAAGAACCCTTGGTTCTTTTACAAGCCCGGTGTATAGCACCGATACATGTGGCACTACTTCTGGGTTTCTAGCGAGTTCATATCTAGATGGATGCAAAACACTGAAAATGTATCTGAAATTTTTATTGCCCCGGCCGGGATACGAACCGCGGACCTTCGGATTGGTAGCGTTAACGACTCGATCAACGCGTCACCATCCGTGTTATCTTCTTTATCATTACTCTGTTATCCGCTTACGTGAAATCCTTGCAAGCATTGTCTTATGCCTTGGTTACACATCCGTAAGATGTCCTTACGATTTATAAAATCGTACGATTCCATCAACTGTTAAATTCCGTACGGTCTTCGTACAATCATAGCTTCTGGTCACTTACCTACGGCCACCGTGCGATCTTTTTGATGATGCAATTATAGAATATCCGTATGAACATCGCAGACAAGTCCTGCAGAGCTTGGAAGGAGCTCGGAACGTGCTTTGTACGATGCACATGTGTTCGTACTGTGCACGTACGGTGCATGTACGGTATCCGTACGGTGTCCGTACGACAATAATAAACCAGTTCGGCGATATCTATTTTTTTCCATTTTCAGCCAGAATCGTCAAGGCTGTCGATTGGAGCCAGTACGGTGAACGTAACGCCCTGCGGGCATCGTGCGGACATCGCAAGTTCCCCACCCGGTGTCTGTAGTATCGTACTAGCATCGCGATAGTCGTGCAAGCTCTTACGGGCCTAGCGGTGTTCCAAATCCACACGGACATCGTGCGATGCCCATAGAAGCTGTACCGGGGCCCTTACTGTGCTCGTACGGTGCCCTTGCGAGCTGTTTTCGACTTCGGAAATATTTCCGAGCTCGACGAGAACTCGGGAACTCGGTGAAAAATTTTAGCTAGTCATCTAGTTATCTTTTATATCAAGTCCCTGTATCTTTTTGAATTAACTGATATTGTCAAATAAATATACTGATATGATAATGATTGAACAATGTCCTATTCACTCTTAAACAATGTTGATATTTATTTCTTTTGCATTCAAGACGCTTTTTCACGAAAAAGAGTTGCCACGTAGCCATTTTCAATTATTGCAATACTATTGAAAAAAAATACTGCTCTATATTTGTAACATGTACAGCGATTTATATATTAAAGCTATGAATGTTTTTGGGCTAGTAAGAAGACATATTTCTTGGTAAAATAAAAGCGACTTGTCAATGTGGTCCTGTGACTTTGTGGCTACATGTTTACTATTTTGTTAGGACATGGGTATTTGTTTTTAGTGCCCACTTTATGACTTTCCCGATTAAAGGGAAGTGAATCTGACAAGTAAGATGTAGCACAAAACATTCTAGTAATCTCCCTTTAGTTTAGGTTAGGTATGACATCACTTTGAAATTTGGAATCCTCTTCAAAACAGTTCGTGAACATTCACAATTGCTTGTACGTAGTTGTTGAATTCGCTACACGAGTAGAAAATTGACGCAGAAGCTACAACAGTCTACCTTGAAAGTTCGCAGAAAATCATAGTATGCATGAAGGTAGTTGTCGCTTGTTTAATGCTTATATTCCGAATCAAAAGCCATTTCGAATGTGAATTATTGACTTAAGAATATTTCATTACACGTATGTATCATGTCTGACATCTTTGAGCAAAACAAAATTAAAATACTGTTTTAACAAATGTATGAATCAGTTCCAGACAAAGGTCATCGTTTAATTTCTTCTATAGTTTGGTTCCCCAGCTGTAAAAGCATGTCTGGTTTAAGTGTTGGTAAAATTGGTATTACTCTTAACTAAGAACCAAACTATAGATTGGTAACGTATATTTTTGCGCGAGTCAAAAGTATCATTTGAATGTAAATATGTTGTTGCTTTTTTTTTCAAATAAATCATATTCAAATTCACAAAAGTCAAAGAAAATTGATGCGTCTATTGTGGTTTAAACAACATTTGGTAGTAATGGCATTTAGCTAGCTACTGCCTTTCTTACATCAACTCAGTTGGTATTTGAACTAAACTGTTGCAGTATACTGTAATGTAAAATAAGCAGGATTAAATTTAAACTCGTAAAAGAATATAGTGAACTTTAGGAAAACGCATATCCTTCGGCTGTACATATAGTCTGTTAGATGTTCTAGCGACACAATAAACTTACTTAAGATGGTCTTTATATCGGGTTATATGAAGAAAGATGGTAACGCCTGCTCTTGCTTTAACTATATATTCCATTAAACACAAACGGTAATGTCACCAGGTGCTGCTGTAGCAGATTAAAGGAGTATAAAGTTTGCTATTTTCATTAAAAGTTAATTATTTTGAGAATTTAACAAATGTGGCAGTGTATGAAAGCATCAATCAATCCTGCACAAACATTATGTTATAGATAACAGTCGTTTTACCATCTATCAATGAAGGGTTTAAACAAATTGTAACGAATTCCTGCTTAAAACGAAATCATAATAAAAAGACGAGCGAGAAGAAAGCTAGCAACTGTCAAAATTGATAAAAGTCTCATCTTGTTAATAGAACAGCGAAGAAATGTTTTTGATTTATCAATAATGATAGAAAATAAATGTATTTCAAGCACCGTTGATATCAGATAAAAAAAAACGTGTGTACCGGGGATACATAGAAATATTATGATCAGTTAAAACTATGGTTAATTGTAAGATGTCAACAGATAAAAATATAATGATTTAAAATTGCTGTATTGATATTGATGTGCTACATTTAAACTGTAAATTTGCTTACTTACATGTATTTAACCGAAATAACGTTTCGATTTTTACGAAATTTATAAGAATTTTTAACTTAGAATTTTTCGTAAAATTTTCGAAATCAGATTTCTTGAATACGAAATAGTATTTCTTGAAACGAAATATTTTTTAATTAAATTTACATATCCTTTTTAAACAATTTTTTCGTAATAAGATTTCGTTTCGAAATAATTCAGTTTTACAAATTTTTTTATTTGAAAAAGATTTCGTTTTTACGAATAAGATTTCGTTTTTACGAAATAAGATTTCGTTTTTCGAACTGAATTTTCGTTTTTACGAAATAAAATTTCTTGAATTCATTTTTCGTTTTCATTAGTCTACAGGGCTGTTGATAATGATTGAACAATGTCCTATTCACTCTTAAACAATGTTGATATTTATTTCTTTTGCATTCAAGACGCTTTTTCACGAAAAAGAGTTGCCACGTAGCCATTTTCAATTATTGCAATACTATTGAAAAAAAATACTGCTCTATATTTGTAACATGTACATCGATTTATATATTAAAGCTATGAATGTTTTTGGGCCAGTAAGAAGACATATTTCTTGGTAAAATAAAAGCGACTTGTCAATGTGGTCCTGTGACTTTATGGCTACATGTTTACTATTTTGTTAGGACATGGGTATTTGTTTTAGTGCCCACTTTATGACTTTCCCGATTAAAGGGAAGTGAATCTGACAAGTAAGATGTAGCACAAAACATTCTAGTAATCTCCCTTTAGTTTAGGTTAGGGTATGACATCACTTTGAAATTTGGAATCCTCTTCAAAACAGTTCGTGAACATTACACAATTGCTTGTACGTAGTTGTTGAATTCGCTACACGAGTAGAAAATTGACGCAGAAGCTACAACAGTCTACCTTGAAAGTTCGCAGAAAATCATAGTATGCATGAAGGTAGTTGTCGCTTGTTTAATGCTTATATTCCGAATCAAAAGCCATTTCGAATGTGAATTATTGACTTAAGAATATTTCATTACACGTATGTATCATGTCTGACATCTTTGAGCAAAACAAAATTAAAATACTGTTTTAACAAATGTATGAATCAGTTCCAGACAAAGGTCATCGTTTAATTTCTTCTATAGTTTGGTTCCCCAGCTGTAAAAGCATGTCTGCTTTAAGTGTTGGTAAAATTTGTATTACTCTTAACTGAGAACCAAACTATAGATTGGTAACGTATATTTTTGCGCGAGTCAAAAGTATCATTTGAATGTAAATATGTTGTTGCTTTTTTTTTCAAATAAATCATATTCAAATTCACATAAGTCACAGAAAATTGATGCGTCTATAATTGTGGTTTAAACCACATTTGGTAGTAATGGCATTTATGTCCGGCTAGCTAGCTACTGCCTTTCTTACATCGACTCAGTTGGTATTTGAACTAAACTGCTGCAGTATACTGTAATGTAAAATAAGCAGGATTAAATTTAAACTCGTAAAAGAATATAGTGAACTTTAGGAAAACGCATATCCTTCGACTGTACATATAGTCTGTTAGATGTTCTAGCGACACAATAAACTTACTTAAGATGGTCTTTATATCGGGTTACATGAAGAAAGATGGTAACGCCTGCTCTTCTTTTAACTATATATTCCATTAAACACAAACGGTAATGTCACCAGGTGCTGCTATAGCAGATTAAAGGAGTATAAAGTTTGCTATTTTCATTAAAAGTTAATTTTTTTGAGAATTTAACAAATGTGGCAGTGTATGAAAGCATCAATCCTGCACAAACATTATGTAACAGTCGTTTTACCATCTATTAATGAAGGGTTTAAACAAATTGTAACGAATTCCTGCTTAAAATGAAATCATAATAAATAGACGAACGAGAAGAAAGCTAGCAACTGTCAAAATTGATAAAAGTCTCATCTTGTAAATAGAACAGCGAAGACATTTTTTTGATTTATCAATAATGATAGAAAATAAATGTATTTCAAGCACCGTTGATATCAGATAAAAAAACGTGTGTACCGGAGAGTACATAGAAATATTATGATCAGTTAAAACTATGGTTAATTGTAAGATGTCAACAGATAAAAATATAATGATTTAAAATTGTTGTATTGATATTGATTTGCTACATTTGAACTGTAAATTTGCTTACTTTCATGTATTTTACCGTTTAGATTTTATTTCTGCATGAAGTATATAATATGATTCGTGCTTTTATTTCTGTAAAAGTATCGCAACCAACTATGAACTAAGTGTAGAACTTATTCGGCTCTAACAAACTTATGTATGGGCTGGTGTTTAGTTTTCCACTAACTACTATTTTATAGTAAAATATCGCAACCAATTATGTATGAACTAAGCGTAGGACTTAATATTCGGCTCAAATAAACTTATGTATGGGCTGGTTTAATATTCCACAAACTACTATTTTATAGTGAAATACCGCAACCAACTATGAACTTAGTGTAGAAATTAATTATTTGGCTCTGATAGACTTATGTATGAGCTGGTATTTAGTTTTCCACAAACAACAGTACTATTGTATGGTATCGATATTAATTTTCGACGTACAGCTACGAAAATCAATTATCCATGGTACTTGCACTCTGATTCCAATGGGCGAGTATAACTTATTTGGTTTAGTACTGATTAGCAAATTATGGCAATGCTCTGAAGACTCATAGAATAAATAAGTCATAAAGTCAAAATTGTAGATAATGATCATTTATTACTTTCTTGTCGGAAAATATCTTTAGAACAAGCGGAAGACCTGATACTACAACGTTTTCCCTTTTACGACATTATTAGCACTAAATATATGTGTATGTTACATCTAGTGCTTTTCATATGTAGTGTTTTCTTCTGTAATGTATTTGATACTGTAGATAAAAAAGAAAGGATGTATTTTCAATTTCTTGTGACCAATGGGAATTACACTGTGATGCAGAGACATGTATTTCGGTTAAATACAAGTTTGCAATATCATTTTTCTGTGAGAATAAATCAGTGATTAATGTCTTTTTTTAATTTCGAGGGCAATGTCACTTCAACCTTTTCAAACGTACTCACTCACGTAAGCATATTCTTTGCATTCACTAATCAACCGTTTATCATTCCGTATGCATGCTAAATGAAATCATTATATAGCTTATCATAAGTGCGTTACTTTATATTCAACGTTTTCTTTGCCATTTTCAGATGTACATTTGTCTTTATTAACAGAGTCATGCTGGAATGATTCGATATTTCTATTCAAATCTTCACTGATATCGTTGATACAATGACATGCTCCACTGTTTTTGTCATCAACACTAAAAGTATGCCGGACATTTTCTTTGTTCGTGTCAGTCATATCTTCAATCACTTGGTGAGAAGATTTATTCGCTATTGTAGAAGACAACTCAGTACATGCATTGGATAAAAGTTCACCAGGGGTACTCGTTTTCGAGGACGGTTCAGTACAGGTTTTATTTGACAGTTCACGTGGTAACTGTTTGGTACAACTGAAACTGGACGGTTCACTCGAAGAAGCCGTAATTTTGATATGGTGTGAAGTCTGCGTCTGATTTGTGGCCAATTCACTGCCTTTACACTCAGACGTATTAATGGTCTGTAACATGTCTCTGCTAACGTTTTTGTTACTAGTTGTTTCGGGTATCCCACTTAATACATCATCTTTTGTCTGAAATATAAGTATAAAAAGATCACCAACACATAAATACAGAAATCAGTCACGTCAATAAAAAGTCTCATTTGAATTTATAAATCACCAAATGTAATGCATTTCTATAACCTACTATGTTACATGTTCTAGCCATGCTTTAAATGATCGACTTTGAATAAGTAACTTTTTGTTTTCTTGAAAAACTATCTTGGATTTTCATAGCAAGTTTTGGCAAATAATATTTAGATTGCAGAAAGGGCCATTATCACTTCTACTCGTATTTATAAAATTTCGCTTACGGGAGTGAGTGGCAATGTGTGTTTTAGTTCTAGCATTGAGTGATTATAGTTTACACCCAACACATTTTACGTAATCTTCATTTACCTTTTCTTTCGACGTCAATTTCTTAAGAATGTTTTTCATCATTTTCTCTTGGACCATAAGTGTTTCCTGTACACGCATCTGGGTTTCTCTATTTGAGGTCTCAATATTGTCCTGAAGTGAATATTGCATTTATTCATTTAACGATAATACCAGAATCAGATAATTTACAAGTCATTGACATTTCATTCTTTAACAATGTAAAATAACGATTTAACACCAGTTGAATATACACATCTTTTTCATTAAGGAGATTTGAAATATTATCAGATAGTTTTTGATTTGTTGCAATACCGCTCCTTCAATGAGGAATCGTTAAGCTTAAACCATTGTCAGCCTTTGACAATCCATACAGCATCAATCACAGATTCTGCAGGAGCTGAAGTAATCTTGTGCTAGGAAAAGTGTCCTCAGTTTTATGTACAAGCTTATTAATAATCCATAACAACAATGACTCGAACATAATATATATTAAGTTATGCAAGCCATCTCAGATCATATACATTTGTATTTAGAATTAAGCTGACGAAATATACTCTCCGTGCAAAAAAAGTATGAGATTTACCAATCGTTGCATTATTTGCGATTTAAATCTTTCTAAAGAAAATGAGATTTCTTTCGTGCTGCCGGACAGGCCTCTGAAGTTTGAAAAAGAAGGTACTTCTATAGGTAAATCGAGGGATGGAGCGCAACTGTACTTTCTGCTCGTTCTGTAATGAAAAAAATAATGTCTGTTTGAACTGTATTACAATAATATGAATATGTGTTATCGTTTTTTTAATACTCTTATGTGAAATATCTTCAATTTTATCTTACTGTTTCACTAAAAGCACATGAAATAATGGAAAGTCAATAAACTAGGGTGCAAAAGAATAGTGGCAAAAACATAAACACTATTTACAAGAAAATAGTTTGATAATTTTAAGGAATCATCATTATATAAAACTTTCTAAACTTATTGAGACAAAGAAATGTGTGTTTTCAATAACATCGTCACTATTGTCTTTACATGACAATACCCAAACAGAAATCCTTACCATTGCATGAATGAAGTATTTTACTCATGAACATTTCACTTAAAAGTCATTAAATAATGATGTAAAGTTATTGTCGGATCTACAACATTGGAAGTTTTAACAGAGGGCGATATTACGCCAAGAGTTCATTATGTGCACTTATAATCTATTAATCTGAAATACTGACTGTGTTTCTTACAAAGTGCAACATAATAATCAAAGATAACTTGCTTTAAAAAACCATAAAAAGTACAGGTACAGTTTTAAGTTTAAAGCGTTAGTCTTTATCGAGAAAATCTTTTCTTTAAATCAGACGACTCTTTTCAGACATTTTCGACAAATAAATATTGAATTTTACCCGTCATTTAAATTCGTTGGTATCGGAAGAATGCACGGACTACTTTTTCTTGAAATATGGTTTCTGACTGGTATATAAGGTGCGGGATTTGGCTTTTCGTTGACTGCTTCTTTCTCACTGTCGCTGGTGTTGCTATCGCTACCAAAAGTAAATAAAGTAGTAAATGATCTTGAAAAAATGAGGAAAGGAGGCATTTCGAAATAAGATACAAAATGAATTTGTACGAATATGTTGATGGCTACTTACAAAAGCTCGTGCTTCGCATTATTTGTTAACTTCTTATACTCAATGATTATTTAAGAAAAAAGGACACCATTTCGTTTCAAAAATAGCGTCATTATTACATAATTATTATATAAACACTATAGAAGTAGAGAATTGAACACCTTTCGTGTTAACATGATGTATTAGTTTAATTTATACTTATTAATCTAAGCTCGATTGTGAAGAAAACTTGAAGTTTATCGAGTCATTCTCGATTCCGCTTCCTGGAAAAACTAGTACTGGTGTCATATGAGGAGGTATGGTCACGACCCAAGTTGGCTCCGACCCGCATTACCCGGGATGAGCGGCAGACATCTTAACCTCTACACAACTGCTCCCCTTAAGCATGCTATATTAGTTACCTGGGTGCTTGATCAGTGTCTTGTGTTAGTATAATTTTAGGTGCAGATATGCTAGAAATACTGTTCTTTCTAGAATATGCAGAATCTACTGCATTTTCTCTCTTTAATGAACGATGCTGAAATTTCGTTTCTGATGAGCTTCTCGTGCAATCCTCAGTTTTATCATTGTATGCATAGTTCACTTTACTGGAAGCACATTTGTCATTGGTGATTTCATTAATGTTTTCAATAGATATATCTGCAAATTGCTGCTCTGGATCTGTTTCATCAGAACTTACAGCTCTGTATCCAAGTTGTCGTCGACTTTTCAGTAGATTAAGGACTAAGTCAGCTAATTTTGTACTCCCAGTTGCATTTGTTGTGTTCGTGTTCACTTGTTCAGCGTTTATATCTTGTTCAGAGTCGGAATGATCCTTTTCTTCAATTATGTCTAAATTTGAAACCCGTAATCTCATTCCATTGTCACTGTTATTGGGAAGAACTCTTTCTAAGGCCACTGTGTCTTGTTCGGTTTCATTTCTTGATGCAATCGCTGAGAAATCTTTACCGATTGTTTCAGAATTTCTTCTCCGACAGTCTCTTCGTTTCATTCCTTTATTTCTTAAACTAAAGAGTTTTCGTAGTTTTGGCGACATTTGTGGCAGTTTCTGCAGATTTTGTAAGCATTTAACCTGAGGCAGATGCAACATAGCTGGACTCGAGCATTCCGTGCTGGCTTTACTTGTGCCTCTGTTTCCCCGGAATGAGGTAGGGTCTGGTGAGCTCGGTGTACTTCTTACCATTTTCCTGTGTTCTTCTGTCTCTTTCAATCTTCTCTGACCATACTCCCGAATTATTTGCTACAATTAGTGTATTAGTCGGTGAGTATGTTAGTGAATATTAGATAAAGTTGTAAGTAAGTGAAGTGCTAGAAGATTGGAACCAAATATCTACTCTAGCATGCTAGCAATAAGAGAATTACTTAAATATAACAGAAGAACGTTTATGGAAAAACATCAACGCAAAAAAGCATCATGGAACGAAAACCACAGTAGATTGATTACATGGAAGCAAAATGAAAGAACTACTATTTTGAAGAATTTGTAGTAACTGTCAATTGGTCAGCTTATTTGGCTATACACTTCCCCTTTTCCAAAGCAAAAAAACTGTCTTTCAAAAATAATTAATGTAGCCATGCTGATTTAAACCATTCTAAGAATCACAGCGTCAAATATCAGTACTAAGTACTAAACACAAAACTGATATGAACGTTTTCCAAAATCCTTAACTAGCGACAATTTCAAAACAGAAGTAAACGAGCAGAAAACCTGATTAGATTTTCTGACGTGATTGTCCAAATTTGTCCCAATAACTCAAACCAACGAATGTGTTAAGAACTAACAAATGCCACTTTTTCTTATGCTTAAGAAAAAAGTGTATATTTAGGGATAATTGTCAAAGCAATAACCAGGACTTTTGATAAATTACGAGGAGAGAAAAGAATCATCTATCAAACAGATGTGTTGGTGTTACACATGTCACGGAAGGTAACAGAGACAGTTTTTCTTCCACTGTTTTCCTCACGTCTCTCAGTGAATTAGATATCTAATGACTTATAAATTCAAGGAAAATAAGATGTCTGATATGTTGGCAAACTTCCGCCATACAGTAACTAAACATAAACCACGATGATATAGTGATTGGTGACGATATAAAATTTTAGATATTGCGATCAAATACATGTAACTGTGATTAAACGACAATGACATTATGTAGATTAAGTATATGTGAGTGCTTATGACATATTGACTAAAGTCGGTCTAAATATCAATGACTGTCCCGAGTGTTACAGATGGTAACAGAGACAGTTAAATAACCTAAATAACTAAAGTGATGTAAGTTGAGTAGATATGAAAAAACTGTATATAAGGATCAAATACATGACTGTATTATGATAGTTATATTATATTATAATATATTATAGTTTGTGTGAGTGTTATTTATATTTTTGATACAAGTGACATTATGATGGTCTGCCATGCAGCCGTTAGTACAATCCGGTTCCAAGCTGCATCATATGAGGTACGAAGAACTTTCAAAGCGCTACGCTAAACTTGTCGGTGAATACATAGATATCTAATGTACCTACACGGACCCAACCGACCATTTGCGCTTCAAAGCAGCAATAAGAGAATCTATACTAAATAAATATGTGAATTTGTTATAAAGCGTGTCTACAAGTTTAGAATACCTGTCCGAAAATGCTTCGTTCGAGAACTGTGCGATATTAGACTGTGAAGAGGTGCTAGACTCCTCATTCGTTTCCGTTAGTGTCCGGAGAGATAACAGATTCTCTAACCTCATGCGTGCATATGTCGTTAAAATTTCCTGATTTGAAGAAAATTTCAAATTGTCAATTAAACTACCGTAATGACAACATATAGAATAGCTTGTTAATATGACATAACACAGTCCGTCAGTAAAACATAAAAAGGAAATAAAAATATCTATAAAATGCTAACAAAACTAACTTAATTAAGCAGCGTTACTAGCTAAACAAGCAAATTCGATGAATTTTTATCCCCTGCTAAATGAAGCAAACCACTGAAATAAACAGTAGTTAGAAACTGTCTTGGTTAACTAGTCCGATGCATGAAGTAAGCTGATATATACTTATATATCAGTTTCATGATATATCATGAAACAGTTGCTTAGTTACAGCTCCGGGCGGACGCTCAATGCCAAAACAATATTATTCTGGCTTCAGTGGGGGATAACTATGACAACAAGTATTTAAAACATTGTACATACATGTATTGAAATTGTACCAGCCCATTGGGGCTCATATCTGAGAGGATCAATTTTAATAATTCTTAAGATTATGTATAGATAATAACATATTATGTAGACTAAGTATGTGTGAGTGCTTACGACATATCGACAAAAATGTCGCTCTACATGTCGATGACTGTCCGAAGTGTTACAGATGGTAACAGAGACAGTTAAATAAGTAAGTTGTACCTCTTTTCTATACCAAAAAGAGGTACAACCCCTGTAGAGCCTTATTTCTTTGCAACATTTCTTTGTTATAGACTACACATTAGATTACTTTTTCAAAGCAAAATCATATTCTGACGAGCATTTTTAAAACTGAACTACGCCATTTGTGCATCATCTCTGAGGGGGGAGGGAGAGAGGTTTATTCTGCAAATTACAGTCATAACAAACTTAATTTTTATATGTTAAATAAAATCAGCACTACACTTTTAAGAAAACAAGCATTCGTAAGATAATATGTAAAATGTGTAAGGAAAAAGCTACACATACTTACAGGCCATATTTCTAAAATAATCCTTTTTTTCAAGTTTGCTTTGTTAGAGAAAACAAAGTGGATTGCTTATGCCAAATATAATCATATTTTGAACAGCCTATTCATTTTTAATAAAAATGTATCTGGCCCCCATTCCCCAGGTAGAGAGGGTGAGGTGGGTGGTATGGGGGCATGGGTGAACATTAGAAGGAACTATCATTGGATTGTTTGGTCAAATTATAAATAAACTCTGACATTAATTTCAGAAAAAAGAATTTAAAATTTTTCATATTTTTTACATAACCAAACTCCTTGTGGTCATTTTTTTTAAAGCTGAATTGACATCGTCAGTTAAACAACACGTCAAACATAGAAATCATTTAACATTAGATAATTGAAGAAAAATGCTTTATGCGTACATGTACTATACAGTACCAATACAATTTACTTTGAAAAGAATAGAACGAGGTAAAATACATGGAATGCAACACAAACAGTTTTCTTTTTTTGAGTGAAATAGCTTCAAAACTCGGCAGATTGTACAAGATAATTGAGAACAAGCACACAGTGGCTAGTTATGGAATGACGAATTAGACGCAAATGGTAAGATGGAAACATAAAATTATGTATACAAACATTTAAATGGCACAAACAAATAATTCAACAGTGCTACACATTTAAAATTGAATGGACAGCCGTGACACGTACATACATTCCCGCAGTTTTCAACACCGAAAAAGGAACGGACAGACCTTTCCATCCTTCATTAGCCGGAAAAGAACGTGCTTGTCAACTAAAACCTTCCCTATAATCGGGGCAAAAACAAAAGTTGCACTTCGGAAAGCTTACATAATAGATTTTGCACACATATCTACCAAAATGTTTTCTCAACTACATGTACTGCCAATGAAAAACAAACATTGTCATATGCATTGGTTTTGATAAAAAATGACGTTATTTACCTCGGCGTCTGGGTGATCTTTCAAAGCTGCCAGCACATCCTCTCTGGACAATACAAACAACTCGGAATAACCCACGGATCGCACATCGGCTGTTCTTCTACAGATTAATAAAATGAAAATGTTGTTTGAAATACCTGCATTCAGCAACTTGTTATTATAGAAATATGTCTTACCTTTTTGTCGAAAGCTGTAATAATATATACTAAATGGTTTAATGAATTGTAAACTTGTTTGAGAATTTACGTACTTGATAATTCGATTACAGTATTTTAGATATTTCTATTTGGTCTTAAATAAAATTAGACCCGTTTGAAACTATATTGAGATAAATGGTTCAATACAGACAGAAGTAAATGTTTTATGCCATCCATAACATTAACTGGATTAAATGAAAGAGCATTCTGTTATATATTTTTCGTAAATAATGATCCTCCGGTGAAAGAATGTCCTATAATAGTGCTCGACACACCGCGATTTATTCACTTCTCAACAGATTGATCTAAATTGTAAAAATATTGCAATCGGGAGTAAATATGTTATACTAATTTATTTTAGGTCGACTGTGAAACAAGTTATACAACTTACATTAATCACTCTCGACACCTCATTCCTGATGGTATCCGTCGCCGTGAGGGACGAGAGAAGAGAAGCCAGTTTCCCTTTTTTCCCTTACTGGTACCATTTTTTACGTCTTTGGTATGACGCGGCCAGGGAGCGAACCTACGACCTCCCGCACTCGAAGCGGGCGCTCTACCACTGGACTATTGGAAGTATATGAACTAGTATAGATTTATTTTCTTGAAATAATAAATCATATTAATTTGAGTTATATGTCAAAGAAAACGTGGATTTGGAAAAAAGAAAGGAGGTGAACCTGTTGATTCCACCGTCTAGATTTAGTATGCCGATCTCACCAAAGAAATCACCAGTACTCATTTGAGTTAACACAGTCCCATTTTCCCTGAAAATATAATTACTAGTGTAGAAACTCATACATGTAACACCTTGAAATTGCATTAAATTTTATAATTGTTTAAATACATTCACATACACTGATCTGATATCATAACGAACAATCTCTCAATGCGTGAGATAGTTAGAGCTTTGAGTATGTGTGATGGAATTGACTAAAATTTGCATATAACTAATCAGTTGCAAGAAGTCAACCCAGGTCTATTTCTTGAAACTTGTATGTTGCATTTGTCATTAAATATTGCCAGCACAGAGTATAAAAGGCGTGAAGAGTCTTAGTTACTCCGTTGTTACAAACATATACTGCAGTGACTACGAAATGGGTTGTCCTATTATAAAATATAGCCTTGACTATCTGATAAATATTTATAGAGATGATATTAAATTTTAAATGTAACGGAAGGAGTGTTTTCAAAACATCGCTTAGTGAACTTAAACTATTTTGTTATATGTAAACGAAGTTTACTAGAGCAGTTTTACTAAATTTCCCAATCCAGCAATGCAGAATAGGCAACATAAAATGAATTACTTAGTAAACCTAATGACTTTTGACTTTTTTGACGAGCGTTTATTTGACTATAAATGTGTATGGTGGACGAATGAACTGAACGACGCCAGTAGATAACGATATCTCTGTCCGCATTACTAAATCAAGGAGTTGCAACAACTCAACCTTAAATAAAATTATTATTATATTTTTGAATAATGCGCTATTATTGCTTCCCCCGTGTCGAAGACATATATTTATTATATTATACTTCTTCGTCTTCAGTATGGTATAAATGTTTGGTTATATCTTCTTTAATTTTTTATTTTCACTCATTCGCTAAACATTTTCATTTTGATTAAAAATAGAGTAAAATGTAAACTAAATAAACAATTGGCTTTCTACATGATTGTTCTCCTATTCAACATTTTGGCAATGTTTAAAGGAGTCGTTGTAAGTATAAACAAAAGACATATGTTACATTCCCAGTACAAACTTCGCAATACTGCACTTATTTCACTAAGCACCTCTAAAAGATAAGAAAATAGAACAGGTTTTACATTTTCCCCCTATATTGTAAAACTGTAACATGTGGACGAACGTTCTGACTTTGCTGACTTTACTGCATCTTTCAAATGCGGCAGACAAGCACATATTCGTGAGTCCACATGGGTCCGATAATAATTATGGGTGAGTAATTTTAAGCTATTACTTTGATATATGTTTATTCTGTGCAAGGTTCCGACGTTTTGGGTCTGTAATGCTCTTTTCTTGTTGGACTGGACGAAAGAGTTGCCATTGTACAGATGATACACATGTATTACATGTAGCAATGTCTGCTGATTTTTCCAATAGCTTCTGTTTAGTTGTTGGCGCTTCGTAGTGTTATGGCATAATTTATTTTATCAATGTTATGCTACTTTAAAACTAAGGAATACCATTGTCGTATCAGTACATGTATATCTATAATTTTAAATCTCCGTATATGCAAAACATGATATGTATATATACTTTACTGTAGTTAATTTGTACAGTAGAAAATGAATTTATTATGACACCGTTTTACTACATATTTCTATTCTTTGTTACATGTAATAGATAAAATAAAGTGACTATATTTTTTAGGATGTGGTACAATATCCGATATATCAGCAGTTCTGTGATTTTTAGTAGTGGAAGTGTAAACGTTATTTGTAGTGCCCATTAATCAATGTTTATGCAAAGGTTAAAGATTTGACAGTGCTTGTGTGAATAAAATGCACTTAGTCTATTATTTCTTTATATTATGTTTGAAAACAATATCAGTATGTGGTTGATATGATTATCGGATTAAATGTGATACATGCAGTTTCCTTCCAAGGCACGCTACATTGTACCACACACATAGTGTTATAATCAAGAAGCATTTGGCAGAAGACAATGTATAGAATGTAAGCAGCTGTAATCACATATATTTCAATTGCATATCATACTGTAAAAGCGCCACGTCTAACGTTAAAGCCACTATGACCATTTATAAATCAGCTGAAGATTTCGGACTCTGTACAACATGCAAACATTTATGCAATGCATTACCATGGTTATGGATATGAATCACACAGCGTAAATAAACTTTACTGTACATAATGCGATATGTACGACATACATGTCTTGTATATTGTTATGCTGCATGTATTAGAATACCAAACACATTTCATAAACAAGAACTATCTTTAAGGAGATGGTCGGCGCGTTATTGAGTATATGAAAGAGATGGGTAGCTAGATTTTATAATAGTCATATCAAGTTATATCTTTATGCAGTAAGAATGTGCCAAATGTCACAGGGTGAGAAAAAATATGCACCATGACCCTTCGCTTACAGGGCGAAAGCTCTACCGACTGAGCCAACCGGCCGCTTAGATATTTTCTCTCCAATTGTGATTAAGTCCGTACCATGACATGTGCATCAGGAAAACAAACTTAATCTTTGATATGTTACTCGAAATTTTGACCGTTATTCACTGAAGTCTGAGAAGGTATATTTACTCTTACATTCATAATTAGTTTGGAGGTAACACCATACTAGGCTGAGAGATATGAACTACATGTATTTACGTACTAAATACCATTGGCACTTTTCATGCCGTATTATCCAATTAAACGTGCCTTACAGATTAAATTATCAATGCAAAATAATGTAATACATTCTACTTGCCATTTTTTTGCGGTTGAAAGGTTACCAATTTCTGGTCATATACCAAAGAGCCATAACAAGATAATTTTGGGTTCTGAATAAAACTATTATAACATTTATCTCCCATTGCTATTGAATTTTACTCACATTTTGTCCTTTTATTTTGTAAACTTGTTTAAAAGTCCTTTGTATCTCTTCAAATGTTGTTTGTTACTCATTTTGTATATTTAGCCGGAAATTTGATTTGACTACACGAGACTAGGTATTTGTGGAGATGTTTTCATGTAACATAATTTGCAGAAAAAGTATTTTCAACAGTAAAATAAAGAATTGTTACTACTTAGAAACCAGACGACATCAGCTGTGAAAACTCTGCAAAAGGCCGTGGCATTGGCTGAACATGCAACAAATACTCACGACGGTAACGAAAACTTGAAAGAGTTTACATTGTTACATTATAACATGATTGCATACAAATATTTTGGTCGATTTCATATTGGTATCTAAAGAAATATTTGATGGCGATCACCATGATATTGCTTCGACGAAAACGTTCCTGAGTTTATAGACTTAAATCTGCTACTATACATTGAAGCCACAAACGTTGCTTAGGAATATTTATTGTCGTTTTTAAATATTGACAGAAGTGTGCCAAAGATTTGAGTATTGAATATAATAAATAACTTAACATGTAGAAACTATATTCATAGTTTTGTTATATATGAATGAAACTTTATATTACGCCAATCAAAATAATGCAAAAAGTATATTTTCTGTCTGCAGATGTTTATATAGAGTTATTGGCCGGATACCACGACCTACATCGTACACTTGACATTTCACGTGGCAGTATCGTCGTTCGTGCATACCAGGACCACGAAGTGCACGTGGTATGATAATACATTTTGTATATAATTTGTGAAAGTATTATTTGAAATATAAGCAAGTATGTCATCCTTTTCAAAATTAAGCTTTTAAATTGTTTAAGTCTTAGATCACTCTATAACAATGCTTACACATGAAAATTTCCAGGCTTTGATTAGGAGAAAACGGAGAGCGCTGCAAAACAGAAGGCTATTAAAGACGCGGATGGTCAATAAATGTGCACATGCTTTAAAAATTGTTGTTCGTGAAGTCTCATTCGGAGATGCCAACACCAGGCAACTTTTTTGCAGCTATTTTTAGGCGTTCTTACTTTGCATGAAAAGACGATACTGTCCAGATCTTGGCTTCTGCCTTACAGCATCTTTGTTAACATGGATTGAACCGAATGTTAAAATACTTGAATTAACTGTCTTTCGTACTCCGTTGCAGAAATTATGCATCTTTTTAAACATATTTTGTTGATAATTTTCAGACTGGGGGTCGCCGCGTCCCGGTCAAATTTCTGAAAAGTGTAACAGACAAAGATACATTGGCAAGAATTCCACGGAGTGCTCATGGCCATGTGTGTTGAATATTAATATATTAATAGTTTGTGTATAGTTGACGCATGTCAAACTGTCGTAATTTCAGTTGCCTGCAAATGTTACAATCTGTTATTTATCTGAGTCATTAGATAATGTCTTTTAAAATGATGAAGATTAGTGTGATTTGTATTGATTCATGTTTCATTAATTAAAATTCATATTGATTTTCAGTTAGTTATTAAAAATTAATGAATGTTTTAGTTAAAAAAATAGTTGCAAATAGTCGCTTGGCGTTTGTAAACAAAACTTAAACAAACTCAATAAGTTTAATGTACCCTTGTTACCATTTCGAACTTTGACATTTATATTCATGCTATATTAAAAGTATTTGTAAATAAGACACACATACAATTATCGATAAGTGTTTCTTTAATGTGTCCTTTAAAAATATGGAATGCCGAAATACATAGTCATAACTTTTCTCATCTTGGATATTTTGCTAATTTGTATGGTGAGGTCCGTGTAATACATCTGCACGATCTGGGGATTTCTGACTATGGTTACCTGGGCAGGCAAAGCGATTGGAGGCATAGGATAGCGCCGCTGGAAGTATTTTACAATGGACAACCTCTACGACTCTCAAGATGGCCCGATGAGGTATTTCATGTAGATTTCATGTACATGAACTAGTCATTTAGTTTTATAAGAAAAAGGGATGAATTTTATTATAAATGAGGTATGTTTGAAAATTCCAGAGTCGTCTTGATTTTACTTAAATGGAAATAGGGTTTTGCCATTCGTGCAAGTCAGACAAGCTGATAAAATATAGATAACCTACGTAAGACTTGACTTAATGTTCAAACCAGAGAAACATTCCAGCCTCTGTGAATACCCTTCTTTAATAGAATAATACATTAATTATTACGACTTCTGTCAAGTATACTAAATCTTAGTCATCTCTTTTAAGGGTTTCATAAACATCGTAGACGTCCTTGATGGTCAGAACGGTACGAAATTCCGATATAACTCTACCATTCCTCAGACATGGCAAAATGAAACAAAACCATGGGTTCGCGGATACTGGTATGTACAATGACCTCATTGACAAAAGAGAAACACAGCTTTAATCTAAGGGTGGCGCGGTGGTCGAGTGGTTAACGTTCTGCACCACCAATCCATTGATCCCCGGTTCAAATCCCGACCGGGGCATTGGATATTTCAGAAACTCTTTGTAGTGTTCCCACCCACCTAGAGATGAACTGGTTAGAAATCCAGAGGTATTCTCACGTGTATCGGCGCTATACACCGAACACGTCGTAAAATAACCAAGGGGTCTTTTCTTAAAAATTCTATGGTCTGGTACCCGGATTACCTGAAACTACATCTGTCTCCTAACCTGCGCCCGAAGGGAGTCCGGGGAGAAATCCCAGAGTCTGCCGGAACTATAAACAATCTAAATGAAGAAGCATTAATCCAGCCACGGTGCATTAGTCATCATAGAAGCAGCCAAGAAGTCGTTAAGCATTATATATGCTAGAGACTTTACTCAGTTTGGCGTGGTGATAACATAATCATTAACTGCAAAGAAAGATTTCAAGAATTAAGTTTTAGCCATAATCAACTGCTCTGAACAACCGAAATGGTGGCAGTCAGAAATTGGCTGCAAAATCAACATATATTGTTTCGCTTTTTATTGTTGTTGTTTTTCCTTAAATTTTGATATCCTTTACACCAATTTGTCGCATCACGAAATCATTCTTATGGGCAGTTGGTTTAACATCATTTCTGGTATGAACAGTATTAGATCCCTTTTTTCATCAACACAAATCTTCATGCGATCATAAAACCCTATAATTGTTTATTTGTAAATTAAGATGGTGTTTTTGCCAAAGTTGTTTACGCCCACAAAACATTGTTTTGATTAAGAACTGTGACATGTTGTTTACTTGTGCAATATGATTTGATTTGAAAAGCGTAGTAGAATAGGTCCATGATGCTGTTCTATGACACAGTTTCCTTACTCAATGGGTCAGGTTGTCAATTTGAATCGAATCCATGACCTGCATGATTCAGCAACAGTAATCTAGGCTTGAATAACACGTTCAGTTCGAGTTTCATGGTTGCATTGAATGAACTGAAAAATCGGACAACCAAACGTTCATTTATGGACCAATCGAACATGTTTGTGTTGAGTTTTTCGTAATACTTTAAGTTTACCCAATGCTGTTGAGATAAGCCAATAGTACCCAAATGATCGTATTAGCTGGTTTAAAATCCTTCACAAAGGTTGAAAGAGCAGGTAACTTTAACCTATACAACGATTTCAGAAAAAAACTTCTTATACAGGTACAATAAGAATACACGAGAATTAAGTATGTCGTTTATTTCGTGAAGGAATATACATATAAAACTTGAGAAAAGAGTAGATTTATATTGTTGGAGGAATACTTATCTGATTTTAAGGTACTACAGCTGGGCAAACCAGGCAATAAAAGTGAAATCGCTTGATACTGTTAGCAGGACAGTTACTCTTGCCCACCGAAGCACCTATGGACTAAGACCAGGTTAGAAACAGCAGAATGGGATAATATATTGTGATCAATTACAAATTACATTTATTATAAGTAATAACAGATACCGGTATCGTCTTACATAGTGATATAATATCATAAAATGTTCATTTGCTTGCATATATTTAGATTTCTTTCTGCCAAAGTCTGTGCTTTGATAATACTGAGTAATTACACTTTTATCAACCAGATGTTTATGTCATACGTTATACTTCGAAATTGTTATTTTCGGATATTTTAAATAGATTAGTAAACTTTATAATGTATAGTTAAAGACGATAACATTATACGTATTTACGTTCATTCTGTCTTATAGGTCATTGGAACGACACCAGTAATTTGGGACAAGGTGGATACTTCAGGTTTATCAACATCCTGTCTGCTCTAAATCAACCAGTATGTATTAAATTAATTTTCCTGTGGACACTGACTATCGTGGATTTCGTGGGTGAAGTGAATCATGAGTTTTAAATCCCAACACACATCAATCATGACGTTGTTTAGACCAGCAGTTATGATTACAACAAATTTATGTGCCAAACGTTCATGTCCACGGATGCATTAAGAGTATAATATTATGTACAATATTTTTCATGATATTTTTAGTGTCAAAACTACTTGCAGTTACCCTTGTTCAGTTGTTTTATGATTTAGCGCGTTGTATAGGTCGGTCAATCTGCATTTTCTTGAATATAATTTAAAACGCAATGGTTTTAATGATTACTTTTCAAATTAAAGAAGTACCTATTAGGGCTTGTACCCGGTGTATAATATCGGTAGTTGGTTTTGCAGGCATGGGATTGAGACAAAATAGAAATGTATGTCGTATAGATTACAATTAATATATGAAAGTTATTGTACGTTAATTAGGGTTGTAAAATAGCGGTGTAAGATTGCTGATGGTTTGGCCTGTTGCAAGTCAAAGACCTTGAATCGAACCAAGTTGCAATTTGTATCTTGATTCCATATGAATTGAATACAGTTAAGATTTGTTAGTTTAGCACATCGTGGACTTGGGCATTTAAGTTTATTTATCATATAGTGTCAAAAGATATTCTTTATGTTGTGTATTATTTTCAGAAATGAATGAATAAATAAATAATGGCTCTTTAAAGCTGCTCGCTCTCAGATTTTGGTAAAAAAAAGTTATTTTGACACTAGAAATATCATGAAAAATATTGTACATATACTCTTAATGCATCGTCGGACATGAACGTATGCCACACAAATATGTGGTAATCATATCTGCTGGTCTAAAAATCATCATAATTGATGTGTGTGGGGATCTAAAACTTCAAAGTGTATGAAAATAACATATTTTAGAATATATAGTCCTATAAAAAGGTTCGAGTATAAATTCCTGTCACGCATATCCGTAGATTTGAAATAATACACTACCAAATAATAAAGCGTTGCAAGCGCTTTTGAAATTCCAGTGTAAACATATAGTGTAGCGGTGCCGTAAAGCCTGCATTTTCTACCTAGAATTTTTACTTCTTTTGTTGATTCAAGCTTTAAGTTTTATATAATGTACTAGTACATGTATGTCATTTTTGAATTTTTTTTTTTCAACGGCAACAGCGAGCAGCTTTAAAGAGAATATAATGCAAATTGAATAAATTTATCAGTACGATCAGCAAACACAGGATTAAAGACTGTCAGTATGTTACATGTATGTAACATATGTTGATCTTCAGAATGATTGTATAGGATACATGTACATGTTATTCAATGATTTTAGAAGGACAAACAATTTTTCTTCTTAATTACTTTCAGGGAGAATACTATATGGACAATGCAAAGGGAAATTTATATGTTTGGCTGCCGAATAGCAACGGCAATGCAACGGATTCAGATGTTATCTACGTGTCTTTGATTAATGATTGTATACAGTAAGTCATTTTAAAAACTTATTGGGCTGTTTAAGCTAGATAAATTGTTACAAACGTTACCTTCATTGTTGGTCGAAGTAATGCTTTTTACATCTGTTTTACTATTTATTTTTCCTGAGCGTCTCGTAGATTTGTTCAAACGTCAAAGTGTAGAATTAATGTGTTACCTATCGTATAAAACAACCAGTTTCTGGTACTTTTTAATGGGTGTCCATTTACGATACCGGACCTGTTTGTCTATACTGAGTTGTTTCCCTTTGATTGATGCACAATTGCGCCCTTACGTCCCTATATAAGTAAGTATCTTACAATTTAACTCCTTGGTTGTGTTTTTTTATTTCCTTCTCAGTAAATACAAATTGTAGTTTTGACGATACAATTTACCTTTGTTTAGCACTATCAAGTTTGTCGATATTTTTCAATATCATTTGTTCGTTTCCGTGTGTCATGAATGTACATTTATAAAGCAGTTAATGAATAGTTCTTCATCGACATTTGCAGCATTTACCAGTAGTGTATTCGCAATTACGTGTCGGTGCTTTCCGATGTGACCATCAATGTTTTTTTTTGTCTATACGATGCAATCTTTGATATTGGCATCATACTAGAAACACGCATTAATAAGTGAGTATAGGCACTCTTCGATACTGTTATCATGCAAGTTTTATTTATGAGTATAGACATTATTAAAATGGGTGCTTTTCCTCTTATTCATCTGTTGTGTCTGCTCAAAATTATACATAAATTCAGTTTCTTTAATAATGTGTATGGCATTTGTATCTTGACAGTCGAATAAAAATATAGAAACATAAATTTCAAACTTGATGTGATTATTGATCAGTTTATTCAGTTATACGCTGATAATACTAAGTACGGTATAGAAGAATGATTCATTTTTGACACTTGAGTCAAACACGAACAGTTTAGACCACAAAACGTACACATCTGTTTACCACAGTGTCATACATGAAGAAATGAATTTTAGGTTTCGATGCAAGTACATATATGTTGTATATGTAATAAATTTGGTACAAACTAGAAGATAAACACAAAAGGCATCTTAGTAAATTAGTTTACCTACTATTTTGATTTGGTAAGTGTTTTTCCACTTAAGTGAAAACAATGCAGTCAATAGGTCTCTCAGAATAACACTTATAGGCAAGATTATAAGTGTCAAAACTAATTTTGATGAATCGTTATAAGAACAACCTTTTGTCACTGCTACAATAGAAGAAGGGCCTTATTTAATCAGAAAACTAAGTCTTTTTGCTAAGATGTTTCATAGATGGAACATACTTCGAATGCAACATATTTCAAACACCCTGTATAACGGACAACTTTCTTATTGCTGTTTTTTGACGTTTTTGAGTTTATTTGCAGATGATTACTTGCTATAAACAATATCTGATATTACAATTTGATAGATATTTACCAATTTAAGCATAATATTTTCTTTCTTTTGATAGACTCAAACAAAATATTCATAACGTCAGATTAAGCGGTTTTACTTTGGAAGTCTGTAGAGGGGCTGGAATCAAAGGAGTAAGTGCAAGAAATATACGAGTGTCAAACATGGAGATCAGAAACACGGGTAATAAACTTTGAATTATTTCTTGTTGTTTCATGCGAATTTAATTTAATTTATGCAGTCTTTCTTAGTACAAATTTTGCTCAAATGATGTCCTTTGTAGGTACGAGGTTTTTTTCATGTAAGCAATTGATGCTGAGGTGAAAAAGATCTTTCATGATTAAAATTGTCGTTGCTTCGCATTTCGGACATTTGCAGGCACAATGTTTTCAATAATTAAAATTGTGTAGTCTACGTATTGAATCACTTGACTATTTTCTTCAGGAGCGTCTGCAGTGATATTGTCTGGAGACTCTCGGTCTTGCACTGTTAGCGGATGTCTTATTCATGACTGTGATGGAGGGATTTACATGGATGGTAAGATTAAGCACACTTCTCGGACATTATCTTTAGAATATTTTTAATGTCTTTTAACCTAAAAGTGAAATTTGATTAATTTCGAAATAAGCAAAGATGACACAGCGTACTCATAATTTTCGCATGTTTTTATCCATGGATAATTTTTCATACATGTAGCATAAAGTTATTCTAATATATTATTCAAATTGGAATGTGCTATTTGTTGGGACTTATTGACTAGTTAAAGAGTGTTTAGATGAGGTGCTGTGGGGCTCGTTTTGGGGAGGCTGCGTTTTTGGTACGTGCTTCCCTTTTGTTTTGTTTTTATGTTGTAAAGGCGGCAATAGAACAACTTTAGAATCATCGGGAAATATTATTGAGAACAACGAAATATACCGATTCGCTCGAGTAGAAGCTACGATGAGTCGTGGAATCCGTGCAAGTGGTGTTGGTCACGTGATAAGGTATAACCATCTGTATGATGGACAGTATGCAGCGGTAACCTACCAGTTAAGTACATGCATACTATTTTTATTGGTACCAAAATTCTGAAAATAACAGGAAAACATTTTTTCATATGCTTGCAGATTGAAAATGTTTTCATACTAAGTAATTGTTTGTATTTTCCGTAAAACATAGTTCACACAATAGTTCACACAAAATATTCTTATCCTCATTTTCCAAGATGCAATTATTACATTGTATTTTCCTACAGGGTAACGATATAACGATGGAAAACAACCTGATACACCACGTCTGTATGAATGCATCTGATTGCGGAGCATTTTTCACCGGACGGGACTGGACAACAGTAAGAATGCAATTTAAGTAGCGCCTTTCCTGAATGACCGTATACGTATTGACTGAACAATGAAAATAATCCGACCGTATAGACACTTTTGGCAGACCGTTTGGAGATCAAACGGAATACTTATGATGCTTAATACTTCGACAAATGTTGTTTAAATTAATCCTATATAATTTGAATCTTTAAGTAGATCAATGCCTCATGTTTATGGCCTTCTTGTTTTTTAACGTCATACTTCTATCATTTCCAAATGGTTTTATAGTCTGAATTTGACCATTGAGCTTCGACCTTTATTTTTCCTCGTTTTTTACCGTTATTTTACAATAAGCTAAAAGTACATTCACCGCTCAGTGCAGAAGATCAGACTATTATTATACCAAGTATGCATTTCTATTATGATTTTTCAAAGAGAGGAAATGTAATACGACACAACATTGTTCACCATGTTCTACGACTCGTACCCGGCGCAGATGTTCGCGGAGTTATGCTAGACGACCAATCTTCGAGTACCAGCATAACAAACAACATATTTTATGATGTGAGTACAGTAGGAGTTATATTCACTATACAACGTCTTCAGCCTCATAAAAATGAATTATTGCCTGCTTCTGACAGTGTAAATTATATTCTGCCCGATAAGTGAACGGAGAGGCATATAAAAGTTGTGCGTTTGTCTGATCAATGTCCCCAAATAATTGGTCAGCGCTTTTTCTCCCAAATTACTTTGTTGGTCTTTATGAAACTTCACATGAATAACTTTAATTAAAACTACTATATAAATATGTTTTTATTAATTTTGATTTCACGATCGTTTGCTAAGAAATAGCTCTCGAGATTTTAAAAAGTATACTTTGATGATAGGTTAGGTAACATAGTTGATGGGTACTGTGCAAGTTTGTTCATAGTTTCCGTAGATCTAGTTTTGATCGGATAATTAATATCAGAATCGAGGATTATAGGCTTAGTTTGGTTTTTGTATGTGCTCATTTGTTATAACTAATCGACATATAAGTTTTCAGTAAACATTGACAGAGTTTTAAATACTGTGCCGTTTTAGCTATTCAGCTTTGAGACTTTTGCTTGGTTTGATTTCATCAGTTGTGAATAATTCAATGACACGGAGAACAAGCATAGGCGCATATGTTTCTCAATGTTTGTACTTTTCCCCATAATTATTTCGCATATTTTAACTACATTTTGTGAGGTACATTTTGTATACAATATAATAAGTTTAGACTACCGGTAATGTTTCGGTCGATTACTAGTTGTGTGGACTAGTGAAAAAATGATACTGACCTTGGACTTCGTCCTCGGTCGATGCCACTTTTTAACAGGTCCGCAAAATTATATATTGACCGAAAGATTAGTCTAAAATTGTAAAATGTACACCTGCTTGCCTTCATATACTGAGACGAAAAAGGTTTGTGCATTCATTGCAGAAAATAAAACATTGAGTCCATGACGTACTTAAGCGTTCTGCATGATCCTTAGAGGGAAATTTTTTATCAGCCTCCAATCTACGCTTTGTTTATCTGTATTGAAGTTTGCATTGCTTAATGATCAAGGACCCTTGATCATGGACACGCCAAACGATGACAGAAATTAACACTTAAAGCCTGATTTTAAATCAGGGTATACGCGTACAATGTATCTTTAAATGCAGATATGTAACTTTAAAGGCATTATACCAACACACTTAATTGAAAGCAACAAACCAAGTGGCATGCTATTCTCTTTAGAACTCTGTTCATGTAAACATTGGAGGAGGACGATTTAATGTGATTAGAAACAACATAATGTACAATGCAACAAGGTACAGCATGCAGGTTGACAGCAGAGGTGTCGGACATAAGTATGATCATTGGCTCATTCCCCGTCTTCGTGTGAGTAGTATCGTATTCCTTACTAAATATTTGCCACGTGATGTTAAAGCTTATATTAGTGAATACTAGCACAGGTCAAAGGTCATGCAATTAAAAAAAATCCGTAGATTCATGTGGAAAAGTAATGCCAAGGAAAATTAAACACAACATCCAAACTATGAAAAATAGCAACAGACTGGCGGTAAAAAATCAATATACAAATGTGTTTTCGCAACATGTTCGTAACAAAAAGAATGAAGTGGTTAGTTAAACTCATAGATCTAGTTGCTAAGTCATAATTTGTAATTTCCAGATTTATCGACGATATTCATTTGTACATTATATCAGTGTTTATTGTATGACCTACTATACCCATACGTTTTGATTGGTCTACCGTGAGTCACATGACCTAGTATATATATTCTTTAAAATGAGAGCGCGGGCATTTAATCTGTTCGGAACAGTACGGTATAGATGTTTTCGGTTTGCCTGGCATGTACCGTTTAAATTATGAAACTATTTAAACTGTTTAAAAACTGTCAAATATCAGTTTATGCTATTGTTGCAAAGAAGTGGGAATTACAGTGGTCACGCAATAAAACAAATACTGACTGATAACTTCGGTGAATATCCAAATAATAACATCTATGTCAGGTCCATGTACATTGTATATTGATATTCACTTTATCATCAGTCAATATTTGAAAAATGTATCTTATTGCAAATCATTACAGTAGCATATTTAGTATCTCAGTCTTAATGTAACTAGAAATATAAAATGCTAAACGTATTTGTTATACAGCTGATATAATAAATCCACAATGCCCATGAATGCATTAATACCGCAATTATGAATTCAGGATTTCCCATTATATTGCAGGCTGTTCCATACAACACTTCTATGTGGACGCTCCGATATCCACATCTAAACCTGAAAAATGCAAGCTTACCTGAAGGTAATGTTGTGCTCAAACAAACAACTGAGATAGTGTTTCATATTTTATAAACGAGCAAATTATGTTTATTGTCATATTCCTTTGCATATTCTACCATAACCACATAATACATTTCCAAAATAAAATTTTATTCCATTTAGCACACGAAACCTTTTAGATTCACATGTTTGGCATAAATGCTTTTAATCTACTTTCGATCAGACTATTTTCAAGAATGATCGAATTGTAAATATTGTTTTGTATTTTTGCTTTGACATATTTTTTCTTACGGATTTTGTCTACACAAAATATGTTACAGTCTGTAGTATTTTTTGTAGCTTTTGTATTGACAGAAACAAATGCTTTTTCCGTGCTTACAGGAAATCAAATTGTTAAAAACATTGTTTTTAACACTCTACACAAAGAATATGTTCACTATTCAAATACCCAAAGTGAATATAAGAAGCCGAGGTACTTCAATATCTCGGAAATAGGATTTGTAAGTTGTTTTATATTGACTATTTCTTTTCAATATACATTGCCATAACTGAATCAAAATATTACAGTCATGATTTTTACATTCAGTTATCAAATTACCTGTATATACACATGTACAATGTAAGTACAAACCAAAAATGTAGCATCAAAATAAATTTCCATTAAAAATTGATAAACATACAGTCGAAATAGCTCGCTGAATAAATGTTTATATTTCAATTTCAGTAAACTGTATTAGTACAATGTATAATACATTCATATTAACGTTAAAAACGTTGTTCCCAAGTTGTTAGTACCCTAAAAATACTATTAAATTGAATTGTTAAAATTTAAGAGCTTAATTTAATAGCCAGAGTTGTTATTAATCCAAGTAATTGGCTAAAAAAGATTCAGCTCATAATTTATTGCAACCTTTTTGACATCATGGTAATTGTTGTACAATGTAACATTCCTTAATTCCTTAAACACGGCAACACCAGGTTGTCCCTGACACTTTTAATGTGTTTAACAATCTTGAATTATCAGCTTCCATTTTTGGCATATTCCATTTAGGTATCTTTCCCATTTGTTCGTCTTTTTAATGATTTTTGATCATGGGATAAATCAGTTCAAAGATTAGTCTAACCAGTAATCCCTTTGCAGTCAGTCGGACCTACGGATCATTTTAATGTTGACATTGGAGATTACAGAGTTAAATGCTATGCAGCTGAATGGGCTAACCATGTAAACTTTGAACAAGTGCCTGCACCAAACAGTGTCGGACCAAGGTTTAATGTTGGACCATCGTACCTACATAGAGGTGAGGTAACTCGGTACTTTTCAATAAAACTATTTTAGTTAGAACGTATATCTACATACTATTGTATATACAATGCTTTTATGATTCAAATTTTGAATTTGTATAGTATGTTAATAGTTAATATCTTAGTAAGAAGAATAGATCATACTAAACATAGCTTTTATTAAGAAAGGTGTTTAAGTTTAAATTTTATCGGAACCGTGTCTAATCTGTCCTTGCAAAGCATAATGTTTTATTCTAGCAAGAACATTGTACTTACTTATGGTGTTATTCTTTAACCTATGTTCAAAAATCGTTATTAGAACTCAACTAATTCATAACTTAATGCAACCAATTTTGCTCTACTTGTAGGCGTCTCAAATATTTTAAATACTGTCGCAGCTTCAGGTGTCTGTACAACACTTTCTCCTGTAACAGACGCTCCTGTACCCTCATATTTACCAGATGGATCACGAGACGACACATTATACAATGTATCAAAAGAAGGTAAGGATATTTCAATCGACGATTAGTTTATGAAAGCTATGAAAGTACCCGTCATATCGTTTTTGAACATGCATAGTAATCAAAATGTAAATTGATGTTATGATAATAAAGGTTTGCGAAAACTGACTGCACCAGCCATTTCATGTTATAGTAAAATTGGATTTTCTTTGAAAGATGGAAACTGTGTCGTTCAGAAACACAGACTGTAACGTTTTCTAAGTATTTTCTTATTTGAATCAAAAAGTTGTATTTGTCCACCAGGCTGTTGGCTAAGTGTATCTAGATGCACTGATCATCCGAAAACTGTAGGAACGTACAGGGATACATACGGCGAGAAACACGAGTACGCTGCTGACAACGAAACAATGTGCTTTCAAAGGGCTGTAGTCCAGTGGCAATACTGTGGGTCACATCCTAATGAACAAGTTGCAGCGATATATGGTCCCTCTGGTAGGTATATATTCTTTACGTTATGGCAAATAATTGTTAAACTATTCAATGTGTTCATGATCGGAGTAAAATGGTTGATTGTTTTTGTCTATGCTTCATTCGGTTCATTTAATCAATCGAATACAAACGATGTATGTCTTTGGGACATTGTATGTCTCTTCTTATAATTACGCAGTTACTTTTAATTGTGACATGCCTGCTATTTGGCGTAGAATCAACACACGTTTGTGTCCATTATGATGACTTTTCACAATTAATCACGGGTCTATTTTTAAAAAATAGCCAAACAACTAATCTGTGATACATTTTCGGACTTTTCTACATTTACGTATGTACACCAAAAGTTGTTTTCTCCTTTTTAATAACATTTTATAAAATCTAAAAACGAAGTGGCTGAATTTGTGACATGTTATGTCGCCGTCGTTATTGTCACCTAGCTGATTTCCTGCTTAAGATAACCGCAATCAGGCTGGAATACATATGTATGGTCAAAACAAAATATAAGCTTATTCAGAACGACCTTTTTTCATATAGGCCAATTTTAAACAAAAATGAATGATTTTGCTTAATGTCTAGCAAGTTCATGATTTTTTTATGTACAATCTGAAGGAACCTGTGATCGAGTTGTGCTGATGGTAGTCTTTAGTTCTTTACTAGCTATCATACTTTGAAAAAACTATTTATTTAGGGTCAACATTTTCTTAAATAGTCTGAAAAGTTCGTTTCTCCGCTCCGCCCGACGACTGTTACATTTTTCTTCTTAGGGTTAGATTGTTTTTAAATGAATAAATAATAGATAGAGTACTGTTTGTGAGAACAGATACGTTATTTCGAGGAGGCGTACATTACTCTATCTGTTTTGTATTATGGCACTTTGCTCTGTTGCGTTATTGTAACTGTGGTCTATTGTAGATAGATCATGTTCTCTATTGTAGATAGATCACAGTTATGCTCCACTTCAATACACAGTACACTCTTTTCCTAAAGATATATGCAGCAGCCATACTACGAGTCTATTTCTTCAGGTTGAAAATTTAATTTTCATTACTAGTTCCGTGACGATATAGAACGTTTTGATATTAATGTGAAATGTCGTTAAAAGGAGCAACAACGCTATCTGGAGATGGATGTTATATGGCTAAGTATGGCTGTCCGAAACATGGAGGACCCTCAGATGAGCAATTGATTACTACAGGGAAAATAGTTAGGGATAGTTGGGCTGAACAACATCAAAACGCGACACATAATGAGGAAAAGTGTTTGTCTCGGGCACATGCCGAATGGGTGTGGTGTGGAGAAAGCAAAAACCATCCAGTTACGTCAATATTCCGACCCACGGGTACTATGTTCATTAGAATATCTTAAACCAATAAAATGCCATTCTACACCAGAACGTCTTTTAGACACATATATGTCAAGCCATAAATAAACATATTTTAATATATAAAGCTGATGTCGTTAGGGTAAATAGTTTTAATACATAATAATCGGAACTAATCTCTTCATTTTTCAAATACGTATAAATTGTGATTTTCCCATCATTCCTTTAATGCTGTCTTCGCAAACCATAAAACAGTATCTTATTGTTCAATAAAACAGTCATGAATGAATTAAACTATTTGTATTTGCAGTTCAAACATTCGCACTGATCGCTTCATCTGTCACGTTGCCTATCATCTTATTGTCTTTTTTACCGATTGCTGGTGTCATTGTTATTATCTAGTTATGGTACATTGTTATATAACTTCAACTGTGGAAACTTGAGGTAACTTAAGAGCAACTTTGAATCAATCAGTAAGAGCTTAAAGTATTTATATGATTAAAACGATTTAACCGTAACTGTTACACAATTTAATAGGAGCCGTTCGAACAAGCGGTGCTGGTTGCTGGATCCATGTTCAACACTGCCCTAAACAGCCTGGGACTAAATCAATGTTTTTTTATGCTTGGGGTGCAAGTAATCGTGAAACGGGTAACAATAACAGATATCTACTTTTTGCTGATAACGTATATCTATGTTTGAAATACTAACTCAGTTAAAGGTACAGACACACCTTGTATGCTGATTTAACTAAGAACCTATGTAACTTTAAGTAGTTGACTGAAAATTCTTCTACAGTTTTTACACATTTGTTACGCGTATTGCTTTTGTATACGGACCAAAAGTTGATTCATTACCTCGCTTAAAATTTCTAGAATAAAACGTGTTATTTGATTTGTCCATGCAATGGTGGGAGCTCATACAATACTTTTAGATAATTACAATTTGCCAGATTTTCTGATATTCTATTATAATTTTTTTTAAAGATACCGGAGAGGCAGGTGTACTGATATTTATTATAATAAGGAAATATGTTAACAAGAAAATATACCCTAACCGAGTAACAGATCACAGGAAGGTCAGTCCATGTATTATGTTGTTTGTACTTGATATACATTACGATATCAGTTCTTTCCATTGCATTACTTTAGATACCATAGAAGTATCTTGCCTCCAGGAAGCGGAGTATTATTGGACGCAATGTGGATATGATGCAAGATATCCTGTAACCGCCTTCTATCGTCCAACAACTGCGAACACGACATATCCCGGAAATATCCTGATATAAGATAATGTTATCAAACGAGAAGTTAGGAAAGAGTCAAAACAAATATTTCATTCCAATTTGGTTATGTACTATAATTCCTGAATGTTGCGCAACTGTGCCGTATTGAAATAAATTCGGTATTGTATAATTTAGTTGTCAGATACATGTTGAAATTAAAATGAACCGATCCTTACCAATTTTACTTTTAATTTAAACTTGTATGAGATAAAAAAAACATCGGGGAAGAGCGTTTTACAAATATAGTCTAACACATTTTTGTGTCGCCCTTTTGGAGAAAAGGCGATACATAGGGATTGCTTTGTCATTCCGTCGGTCAGTCCTTCACACAGACTTAAAGTTGGCTATAACTTTGCCATTTCTTAAAATTTCTTCATCTTCTCAATTGTATTGCTTATGACAAAAGGGCCGTGATGCCGCCAAATTTTGTAAGTCAATATCATATTTGACAGATTTATGCCCCTTTTTGTACTTAGATTTTGTCAAACAAACTTAACGTTGGCAATAACTTTGCCCTTTCTTAGGATTTCTTAACCAAACTTTCAAATTATATTACTTATGACATAAGCGTCAGGATGCCGCGAAATGTCGTAGGTCAAGGTCATATTTGACAGAACTATGCCCCTTTTTATACTAAGATTTTTGCTATAACTTTACCATTTTTAAGATTTCTTTGTCAAACATTCAAATTGTATTGCTTATGACAAAAGAGTCATGATGCCGCCAAATTTTGTAGGTAAAGGTCATATTTGTCAGGGTTATGCCCGTTTTTGAACGTAGATTTTGTCACGAAAACTAACGTTGGCTATAACTTTGCCATTTCTTAGGATTTTCATCAAACTTTCAAATTGTATTGCTTATGACATAAGCGTCAATGATGCTACGAACTTATGTTGGTCAAGGTCATATTTGATAGAGTAATGCCCTTTTTCGTACCTAGATTTTGTTACAAAATTATTGGCTATTCTGACAAAGCGTTAGAGGGCGACACAAGTGTTCTACTGAACACCCGTCTAATATTTATCTCAATTGCACTGGCGTGACGAATGCGCCCTAATATTAAGATAGATGACTACAACCAATAGTAAATGTCATTAAGATACAATGTTTGTTAACTTTATTGATCGGAAAATTCTTTTTCATATAAGAGTAATACTACATTTTATTAGCCTACATTATCATTTGATAATTTCGCTGAAAACTTATCGCATAAAAAAGCGATATCAAAATGGTTCTGAAATCACATTTAATTGTATCAAAGGCGTTGGGACTATAAAGGCTATTTTTGGCCCCATCGCAGAACTTAAAAAAAATGACCCGAATGATAGATCAATACTTCAATTAAAATAATAAAAGTTTTTTATTTCAATATCTGAAAGACGGTTACCATGGCAACCGGTCTACATAAGCACCTGGAAATTATAATTTGGCACAAATGTATTGTTTTTGCAGCAAATACATTGTATGTGAATAAATCTGAAAAGTTTTTTTAATACATTTCCTCATTTAGTATCTAAATGATATTTTTAATGTTAACTGCCTTATGTAACCATGGTTACCGAAGGTTAAAACTATCAACATTAGCTTTATAACGATGTCAATACATACCTTAGGTAACTTCTTTTTTTATTTTAATGTTACTTAAGCCTTACATTTTTTACATTTAATTAGCTCACCTGGCTAAGATTGTTCAAATTATAAATTCCCCAGTGTCAAAATTGACCTCGTTATAAAGCTAATGTTGATAGTTTTAACCTTTAAAAAAAATTAAAAATGTCTTCTCTGAAGTGTCCAGTTGGCTTAGTAGATCTCTACCAAGATTGTTCAAATTATAATCCCGGGTAAAAAATGCCTGGGGGTCACTTTGTTTTACATAGGAAAAACTTTAAAATCGTTTGAAACCACAAGGCCTAGAGATTAGATATTTGGCATTTAGAAATGCCTGGTGGACCCCTTCAAGGTGTCACT
>JAFMSR010000446.1:0-51126 GCA_022818135.1 Saxidomus purpurata
CGAGGGCAACCGGCTCCATACATTTCTGAGGTAGGTTTATAGCGGGATAATATGCTAACGAATTATCTTTGAAGACTAAAATTAACATCTAGCTCTCACAAATTTGGTATTAAATTACTGTTTAGCCTAGCTGTGCGAAAACCAACATCAGAGGCTTTTGCGACCAGTAAAGATTCAAATCTTACTGTAACCCTTTGCTTACATATATCTGTAGCAGTCCAATCTCTTGTAAACCTGTCACTGAAAACCATAATCTGAGACGGCAGGACTCATTTAGTTGGCTTTGTAACAATACTTTAGTCCTTTTTTTATGCCAAGCATGACAGTTTATAGAAAATGTTAAGTTTATACATTTTTTGTATAACAAATGAAATCACATTTAACTACAGTATTAGCCGTATTATAAAATGAAAGAAGCACGTTTCTCGCACAAAAAGCGTAAGTAGTTACATGTATTTGCCACAATCAAATTCAGACCGTATCATTATTATTCGTCAATGTATATTCTAACTTTATATATACATGTATCACACAATGAAATGAACAATTATTTCAGGGATGAAATCAAACTAAGTGCAAACACGGATGGCAAAATTGCCGTAGAAGATATTCCTTTCAATCGTAACACAGAACTTGGTCACGTTTTTGGCAAGCAGACGACAATTAAACTCAAACGGGAATGCCAAAACGTGTTTACATCGACACCGGAAGGATTCGAGAAGTTTCTTACGATAAATGTAAGTTGAATTGAAAACGTTATTTTAAAATGAGCCCTGCTACGCGATAGCTTCTTTATCTCCTCTCCGTTCTTTATCGTTTAGATTGTTTATAGTCTCGACAGACCGTGGGATTTCACTCTTGGTGAACTGGCCAAGACCCTAACTTATGAATCCCTTGCATAGTGGTAACTTACGAAATTGAAAGTTTAGGGAGTTTTGTTTTACCTGACTGCAATAGCAAGTTAGTTTTGTCTACGATTTTAATCACTACGTAATATTTTCTTAAAATTACGGATGGTAAGACTCGGAAATGAAGATAAATTTCGTAATTGTCTTTAATACACTTGCCGAGTTTCGTAAATTTAGCTGGAAAATTGTACTGACTGACTTGTTGATAAATATTTATTGTGGTATTATCTAATACTATATGCTGTATTAATGCATCTATGTTTTGGTAAATCAATAACAAATTACAACAATATTTTATTTATTTCACAAACATTTAAATCATCCTTCAGAAATTACTGTTTTGTTTTATTTACGGAGGCAATCCTTTGCGTTACAGGAATACCTCGAGAAGCAGAAGCCCATCTACACCAACAGATGTGGCTTCCTGATCACACTAGGGCAGTTCTCGTACGCCATTATCTTAAAGAAAAAGGGGACAGCTGCCCTTTTCGACTCGCATGGTCACTTGAAAATCGATGGGAAGATAATTAAAGAAAAGGCGGGCGTACTAAAATTCCCATCCATACATTCCCTTCACGAATTCCTCCTTAGTATGTATGGACCGAAAAAACAAGCGGTCATTGCACCGGTGCATGTGTCATTTGTGCCAAAGAAATCGGAGGAAAAAGTCGGTCGAAAAGCTGGTAACGAGCGCCATGAATATAAACCGTACATCCCCGAGGAAGAGAAAATGGCAGAGGGAGCTGAGTTCAACAGGAAACAGACGGAGGACACTAACGATGACTTCTCGCCATACATTGGATTGTTTGGCGGAGGTTGATGAAAGGTTAGTTAGATAAAAGTGATCTAAATATATATTATGTAATATTTACTTTTTATATCTATGTGTGGATTTGCCCGTTACTTTGAATCTCGGAATCACGGCTTCGAACAAAACTCTCCCAACTTACACTTATAAGTCACTTGGATGTGAATTAAAGTTGAAATTGCAAGGTTATTAAAGTTAGCAAATGTTTCCCGTTTTCGTCGGAAAGCGAGAGTTTCCATTGAGATGCGTGTATTATATGTGGTCGCATGGCCGCATAACTGCCTCTTCTTTCCAAAAATAATTTCTCTAATCAAAAAATGATTTGTATTCAATTTTATCAAATGAACTCTCCCCATTTCACGACGCAATTTTTATCTTTAATGAATATTGTTCAGTGAGCACTACTCACAGTGAGTACTGTTCAGTTTTCACTACTCAAAGTGAGTACTGTTCAGTTAGCACTACATGAGTACTGTTCAGTTAGCACTACTCTAAGTGAATACTGTTTAGTGAGCACTATTCACAGCGAGTACTGTCCAGTGAACTCAACTCAAAGTGAGCGCTCGTCAGCGAGCAGTGAGAACTGTTTTGTGAGTACTCATACTGAGCATTGTTAAGTGGACACTACTTACAGTGAGCACTTCTTACAGTGAAGACGTCCTACAATGAGCATTATGCAGTGAGCGCTTCTCGCATTGAGCAATGTTTAGTGAGCACTTCTCGTAGTGAGCATTGTGCAGTAAGCACTACTCATAGTGAGCATTGTTTAGCGAGCACTACTCACATTGAGCATTGTTTAGTGAGCACTTTTACAGTGAGCATTATTTAGTGAGTACTACTCACAGTGGTGAGCATTAGATTGGGTTGTTTTAAAACAATGCTGTTATCAAAACAACTGTAAAAAAATATCAAAGCATTATTCTTCAACATCTTTGACGGCATACCATCTTCCAAGTTTTGCACTCCCAACAGCCTTGTTAAATTCCAGAATAGAAATACATACTAGAATTACAATCAAATTGACTGCATCAAAATAAGAATCACTTATATTTTGGTAGTATGTTTAAACGGCAAATATTTTCCGTCTATTTATTTCATTACATGTATGATTAACAGGACTTTTATTTTTCAGGATTCAGACTGATGAAGACACGAAATAGATATCTGCTTTGTTTATATTTTCAGGTCATTTATGAATATCGACAGCATCTCTTTGGTAAAGCCGTAAATCACTGTCAATGCAAGTAAGATATGGCTTTACCAAATCATGGTCAATTGATGCTCTATACCAAATCATGGTCAATTGAGATGCTGCTATACTAAATCATGGTCAAGAAAGATACGGCTTTACCAAATCATGGTCAATTGAGATGCTGCTATACTAAATCATGGTCAAGAAAGATACGGCTTTACCAAATCATGGTCAATTGAGATGCTGCTATACTAAATCATGGTCAAGAAAGATACGGCTTTACCAAATCATGGTCAATTGAGATGCTGCTATACCAAATCATGGTCAAGAAAGATACGGCTATACCAAATCATGGTCAATTGAGATGCTGCTATACTAAATCATGGTCAAGAAAGATACGGCTTTACCAAATCATGGTCAATTGAGATGCTGCTATACTAGATCATGGTCAAGAAAGATACGGCTTTACCAAATCATGGTCAATTGAGATGCTGCTTTACCAAATCATGGTCAATTGAGATGCTGCTATACCAAATCATAGTCAAGCAAGATACGGCTTTACCAAATCATGGTCAAGAAAGATACGGCTATACCAAATCATGGTCAATTGAGATGCTGCTATGCCAAATCATGGTCAGTCAATTGAGATGCTGCTATGCCAAATCATGGTAAATTGAGATGCTGCTATACCAAATCATGGTCAATTGAGATGCTGCTATACCAAATCATGGTTAATTGAGATGCTGCTATGCCAAATCATGGTCAATTGGGATGCTGCTATACCAAATCATGGTCAAGAAAGATACAGCTATACCAAAGCATGGTCAAGAAAGATACGGCTATACCAAATCAGGATCAAGTAAGATGCTGCTATACCAAATCATGGTAAATTATGATGAAGCTATACCAAATCATGATCAAGTACGATGCTGCTATACAAAATCAAAGTCAAGTACTGTGCTGCTATACCAAATAATAGTCAAGTAAGATGCTGCTATACTAAATCATGATCAAGTACGATGCTGCTATACCAAATCATGGTCAAATATGATGCTGCTATACCAAATAATAGTCAAGTAAGATGCTGCTATACTAAATCATGGTCAAGTTAGATGCGGCTTTACTTAATCATGGTCAAGTACAATACTGCTTTACCAAATAATGTTCAAGTAAGATGCGGCTATACCAAATCATGGTCAAGAATGATACTATTCTACAAAATCATGGTCCAGTAAGATGCTGCTATACCAAATCATGGTCAAATACGATGTTGCCATGGTAAATTATGGTCAGGTAAGATACATCTGTATCACACCATGGTCAAGTACGATACTGCTTTTACAAATCCTGGCCAATTTCGATGCTGCTATACCAAAACATGGTCAAGTAAGATGCAGTTTACCAAATCATGGCCCAGTACGATGCGCTATACCAAATATAAGTCCAGTAAGATAGGGCTGTACAAAATCATGGTCAAATACGTTTATTGCTCAACCAAATTGTGGCCAACTATGAAGCTGCTATACCAAATCATGGTCAAGTACAATGCTGCTTTACAAAATCATGGTCCAGTAAGATGCTGCTATACCAAATCATGGTCAAAACCGATGTTGCTATGTCGAATTATGGCCAGGTAAGATACGGCTATATCACACCATGGTCATATATAACAAATCCTGGCCACACCGTTGCTGCTATACCAAAACATGGTCAAGTAAGATGAAACTCTACCAAATCATGGTCAAGTACGATGCTGCTTTACCAAACCAAAGTCAAGTAAGATGCTGCTATACTAAATCAAGGTCAAGTTAGATACGTTTATACCAAATCATGGTCAAGTTAGATGCTGCTTTACTAAATCATGGTCAATTAAGATGAAGCTATACCAAATCCTGGTCATATACGATGCTGCTATACCAAATCATATGATTTTGTCAAGAAAGATGCTGCTATACCAAATTATGGTCCAGTACGATGCGCTTTACCAAATAATAGTCATGCAAGATGCTGCTATACAAAATTAAGGTCAAGTAAGAAACGGCTATACCAAATCACGATCAAGAATGATGCGGCTACACCACATGGGCAATTTAGATACGGCTGTACCGAATCATGGTCAATAACGATGCGGCTATACCGAATCATGGCCAAGTAAGATGCTGCTATACCAAAACATGGTCAAGTACGATGCTGCTATATCAAAGCAAGGTCAAGTAAGATGCTGCTATACCAAATCATGGTAAAGTTAGATACGTTAATACCAAATCATGGTCAAGTTAGATACGTTTATACCAAATCATGGTCGAGTCAAATGCTGCTTTACTAAATCATGGTCAATTTAGATGAAGCTATACCAAATCATCGTCATGTACGATGCTGCTATACCAGATCATGTGATTTGGTCAAGTAAGATGCTGCTATACCAAATCATGGTCCAGTACGATGCTGCTATACCAAAAATTAGTCAATTAAGATGCGGCTATACCAAATGAAGGTCAAATAAGAAACGGTTATACCTAAATCATAGTCAAGAATGATGCGGCTACACTACATCATGGACAATTAAGATACGGCTGTACCAAATCATGGTCAATTAAGATGCTGCTATACCAAATCGTGGTCAAGTACGATGCTGCTGTACTAAATCATGGTCAAGTAAGATGTGACTATACCAAATTATGGTCAAGTAAGATAGGGTTATACCACACCATGGTCAAGTAGATGCGGCTTTCCAAAATCATGGTCAATTACGATGCTGCTTTACCAAATCTTGGGCAAGGAAGATGCATAAAACATGAACTATGTATGTCTTAACTGAACTGAGTTATTTCTCTTGTAAGGCAGATAAACATGAAAATAAATTTTACAAAATCGATCAATTGAGTATTTGTTTTAACTATGGCAGTCAAAGAAGTTGTCCACTATATTCGATAGATATAAAACTGGTTTACAGTTTCATACATATCATTTCACAGAAAATTATGGCGAAATGCAGTTCTACAAATTATTTACATACGTTGTTTTATCGCATGTGAAAATACTTAACACGTTGGATATACCCAGCGTAAAATAATAATCTATGTTTGCCTAAGCAAAGGGATACACATCCAAAAAAGAGTTTAAATGAATACCAGGTTTAGGTATATTTACTTAATAAGGCCTAGAACTGTATATTTAACATTTCTGTATATGTTCTGCAAATAAAATAGCGAACAATAAAACCATATTCATTACCACATGTTAAGATGTCATTTTACTGAAGCATTGAATTCTACGTAAAATACTCTTTTTATCTATTCCGTCAACGAAAACGTGAACAAATGCTCATATCTATTTCCGAACGCTTTAGTTAGAGCATCAATATGAACTTTAACACTATTGTATCAATTTTTCTACCATAATGACATGCGAAACCTCCTGTTTCCTTCTAGAATGACAATTGTTAGTAGGTACATGTATTTATCAATTAGTCCGAAAAGACAGTATTTTAAATCATCCTGATGTAACTATTGAATCACAATTCTTGAAAGGTAATATATCATGATATATATTGAGGAATCATCATATTTGTGTAAGAGGAAACAAGTTATCTTTATGATGAAACGGAAAACATTTTGCCTTGTAAATAGAGACGTAAGAGTATACGGTTTAATTTGAACCTTATAATGAGATAAAAAAAAATGTGTATGCACTGCGTCTTGCCAATTGTTTAGAGACAAAGCTAATATCATAACTTACCATTTTATGCAGTCTGGAATATAAAGTAGATAAACAACGCTCAGACAAATTATTCTGTCTTTTGTTAAACGCACACCACTGGCGAGAGTGTCTGATCTTTTCTAACGAGTTTTCTTTTGTTATGGCGTTAATCACCAGACTATGGCACCAAAAGCAATCGGCTACTGATTAACTATTTGCTAAACAAATATTACCATTGCAATTCATAGTTTTTAAGGTTGTAACATCAAAAAGAACATTGAAAACTTCGAAACTAAGTTTATGACAATCTATGACTTGATTACCTCTGTGATGCCAACCCCGTACAAGTACAGAATACATCTATTGATTGGCTGGTCGCCTCTAGCTCTTTATTTTGATCATTTCAATTTCTATCTGTACTGTCAGCGCCTTAATTGTATCCTTCGAACAGTTGGAGGCTAGACATGCAACCTGTCGTTATTTTCAGACACGATGAATTATTTATTTCAGCAGCTACTGATGAACTGATTTATATCAAGACACTGTAAATTGTGATACAATCTTTATGATCAATGCAACATGTGAACAAAATGCAATATCTTTTACAATATCTCTCCAATGGTTTAGAAAGTTTAACAAATCTATATTTAAAATTTTGATCTGCTGTGTCTTCGCTAGCATTATCTTAAAGGTTTGTAGTTATTTTAAAATTAAAAATGCCGAATCTTATGACGATTTCCCCTCATCCGTTAACAGCAATAAGGTAAGCCGAAATATACTATCATTTTGTGTTATTTCATATGACAAATATTCAATTACATTCTTACACGTTGTGAATTGTTTACTTTTTAATACCCCTTTGCAACCTATTTTTACCATTTCGTATAACCATAGATCTTTACGAGGGGCCATAGTAAACCCAAGGAATAATATCTTGTTCAAAACTATCTCGGATGATGCTTTGAAGTCGAACCATTTTGCGTTCATGTATTACTGCAACTAATTTTAGTTCGAATTAAAAGAAAGTTTATGCTGATTAATTAGACACATTCTACTTCTCGAAACTCCTCGTGTCTCGTGTGATGCCAGTGTCACAATTCAGGATTGGCAAGAAAAAGTTAAATTATTAGAGCATACATATAACCTCAACAGCCAACGCCTATTACCTTTATATAAACTTCAACCAGTGGTTAGTATACAGTTGAAACTATACCTTGGCAGCTAGTATTATATACAACGTTAATCTGACATAAGCGACTCTCTTGTTTCACAAAAACCTCTCATAAATTAAGGGTCATGGGTTCGAGACCTGTCACCGGACCTTCCTCATTATGAGAGAAAGTTGCCAGTTTCTTACTGAGGATATAGGGATGTAGTACTGGTTCTTCCGAGAAACGGTGGTTAGGTAAAATGTCCGCCTGTAAAATGACTGAAAATACTGTTGCAATGGGCGATAAACATGGACACAATGTATGTGAGAAAGATCTGTTGCTTTTATTTAAATTATAAAATCGTAATGCATATAAAGGTAAACAAAAGTTAACTCTTAGGATTTCTTAAAATACAATTATACAATACAAACAAGTGTATGGTTATTCTAAATTAGTATTATAAGAGACTCGTATTACATTAAACACATATACGTCACATATACTATGGCTTAATGTACAATTAATACTAAAACAAACATTTATATAAATATATTGCGCAATACTTACACTAGAGAGACTGGAGTATATTACAAAATAAAAATAAGCAACAGTTGCTAATCTTCCATTAAAAAAGTTACGAAGAACTGAAAGCTGATGTAAGCAATATTGTAAAAATAACGAAATGGTATAAAAGGTCAAATAGCACCCCGATCAGATCGAAGATGAAATGATTAGCAGCTACTTCTCAATGAAATATTTATCTAATAGTGTTAAAGTAAAGAACTACATTATATGTACTACACAATGTGAAATTTTAAAATTTGTGTCTTTCAAAATGAGTAGTCAAGCACTAGACATTGCAGTAAAGAGCAGTTCAAACTCTCAAATTGTGTTTGTATAGCAAGTTATTTCTTATTTTCTTATTTCATAAGAAGTGTTTGCTAATTTACAAGACAAACTAGGGCGGATGAACAAGTATGCAAGCTTATCATTTTCGTAAGAATTACCAAAATTTCCAACATAAAACAGGGCATTCCAAAAGTACATATTTCTCTGTTTCTGCTGCATGTAAACAAAACGGACAAACCCTCTCACGTTCAGGGTATTACTATATCCCACTGTCTCTACTCTAACGAGAACAACCCCACATTTAAACTTTGATTATGAAACGGAAGCTACCTTTTATATACAGAGATACCAACTTTCTTTAACAACATAAGGAGTTTTACATCTAGCATTTACCCACAACGCTGTCAAATATTTTCCAATTAACAGGAGCTTCACTCTGTCTGAGATAATGTTCCAATGATTACATACCGATTTAAATTGACCTGCAAACATTGGGTTCCAACGCTGCAGCAGTTGATGCGTACTTGCTAGAGCCAAGGAAAAGCCCTAATTGCCCTAGAAAAATGATATGTCACCTAAAACTTAGGCTCAATATATACTCTAGTATAACAGCTGAAGTAGTTGTTTGACGAAGATCAGTGTTTAACGAGAAGCACTAAATTAAGATGTCCGATATTCAAACTCGATCAAGAATTAATCAAGACACAAACTCTGCCAAACTTTCACGAAGATCCAATGAAAAATGCAGTTTCTAGTTGCAAACACAAGGTTTTCTTCTGATCTGACCTGGTGACCTAGTATTTGACCTAAGATGACCAATATTCGAACTCTCCCTAGATTTTGCTGACCAAGTTTCACGAAGACCCAATGGAGAATGTGGCCTCTACTGGATACACAAGGTTGAGCGTGGACGGATGACAGACAGACGACGAACAGATAGACGACGGACATCAAGCGATCACAATAGCTCACATTGAGCATTTGTTCACAGGTGAGCTTATATTTCAATTGTAAACTCAGTAACACTACGATGAACAGTATTCATTTTTTTTTGTCTACCTCAGCAATAAAATGTACGCTCATGCCACAACTACTGTTGACATTAGCGCATCTTTACATCAAGACCTATATTTTGATTTTTATATAAACCTTGTAGTAAGTACCCCCTCCCCCTTTCCTTCACCTCCCCCACACAACACACACAAAAGACACTGACATCCGTGTTACATGAGAAATTATCTGACGGCAAGTAACGCACACTTTGATACAATATCATATCATTAAATGTGTGCTTAATTTGTTGGAATTATACACCTTTTTTTGCTATCGTCAATCATGTTCTTTTTAATCAAAAACCCAATCAATTATAGTATGTACTTGTTATTTCCAAATTAAGTTTATACTTCAAATCATTCTGTCAGAACCTAATAAATGTGTTTCAAAAATTCCAATGATATCAAATTTATGTTGAAATGGAATTAAAAACTCCTTCAAAAGTAATCCCAAACCGCAGGCGGTCTAAATTCTAAATTGTTTTATTACCTCTTTTAAGATAAGACCCTGTCTGATTAAGGTCTTTAGACGGGATATATAGTCCAATTATCAGGCAATACGTTTTCTTGATATAAGTAAAGATTAAATGTTATTTGTTTTATCTTTTTTAAGAGGTGTATGGGGATATATGTGATATATATCCCCATATATCACGTCAAAAAAAAAATTAAATTGTTATTACCCTTCCCTTTTTTAAAATTGTAAGGACTCGGTTCAACTTTAATTCCTTTAACGGCTGAACGTAAAGAGACCTTCAAATGCCCTTGTGATACTTCAATGTCAATTCGTGACGTCACTCAATAACGACACAAATCATGTATTACCGGCTTGTCCATTACTTGCAATTTCTATGTATGGGTCAGTAGTCATAAAAGGCCGGGCATATCTTGACTGGGTAATAAAATTGGTTATTTGCTTAAAAACTGTCGTTTGTTTTTAAGAGTTCCTTTATCATTCAACAATGGAAAGGTTTTTCATAATCAGCTACTGCAATAGTTAACATATGATTTTTTACGCACATTTAACAACATCTGGTACCTCGAACACATTGTGTTTGCAGAAAATTAATTTTCTCTTTTAAATTAGATAATTTTATGACAGTTGGTTTATAAAGGTTTATGGAATTAATATTTTGTTTACCTGCTAGAAATATAAAACATAAAATAAATGATGATGCACATAATCATGATAATTGAAAAACAATTGAGAACATCATACTTGCAAAAAGACATGTATTTTTAATATGCTTTTTAATGCAAGTATTGTGGTAACTACATTGTTAATGTAAGAATAAGATTTGCAGTTTCTCTTTCAAATCGAGTAAAGCGTTATGTAAATAAATCCCGCAGTCTTGCATTAGTCTGAGCAAACTGTACACTATAGCTGTACAGCAAAAACACACATGTAACATGTATTCATTTTAGTGATAAGAGGTGTACTTCACTTCATAAATAAATAAAAAATAAAAAAATTAAAATCTGGATTAATGGCTTAGTTTGAATAAGAAAATGAAAGAGAATCTGTATTTTATATTATACTTTCTTAAAAGAGCATGACAAGAACTAAACATAATTTTTCGTTTGTCAAAAATTATTTAATGTAAGAATTATTTTTTCAGCAAATATGATGTGTTCGAGGAAACAAAATGATGCTAAATATGCCGTTGAAAACGCATGTAAAATATTCAAGTAAATGTTAAAAAAAGGCTTTTCACTGTAAAGAATATACTCAATAAAGAAATCTTTAAAAAGCAAACAGCAGGAAAAAAGTAATGTACTCATTACCTTTACAAATCAATAAAATATATTGTCTAACTATTTGACTAAATGTTACGGTGCCCGTGAAGTGACATGTGATACATTTTTTTATTTCGTAATTACGAAATACATTTCGTATAAACGAAATAAGATTTCGTAAAAACTAAATAACATTTCGTTTTAACGAAATAACATTTCGTTTAAACGAAATAAATACATTTCGGTAAAACGAAATCTTATTTCGTAAAAACGAAATCTTATATCGTAATTACGAAATACATTTCGTTTTTACGAAATAAGATTTCGTTTTTACGAAGTAAGATTTCGTTTTTACGAAATAAGATTTCGTTTATACGAAATGTTATTTCGTTTTTACGAAATGTATTTCGTAATTACGAAATTAAAAAAATGTATCACATGACACTTCACGGGCACCGTAAAATGTCTAGTCTAAAGATACCTTAATTACCAGGCAGGGTCTTATCCTATATTATTAATGCAAACAAGCTACGTAAAGTGCATTGTATTTAAACCAGTTTTGCAGTCACAACTGCAAGTTGTAACATTGAAATTGTTTGTTTGAAACGTTCTTGTAATTATTCTATAAAGAAACTTGAGAATTATTGTTGTCTGAAACGTTCCTGTTATTATTCTATAAAGAAACTTGAGAATTATTGTTGTTTGAAACGTTCCTGTTATTATTCTATAAAGAAACTTGAGAATTATTGTTGTTTGAAACGTTCCTGTTATTATTCTATAAAGAAACTTGAGAATTATTGTTGTTTGAAACGTTCCTGTTATCATTCTATAAAGAAACTTGAGAATTATTGTTGTTTGAAACGTTCCTGTTATTATTCTATAAAGAAACTTGAGAGTTATTGTTGTTTGAAACGTTCCTGTTATCATTCTATATAGAAACTATAGAATTATTGTTGTTTGAAACGTTCCTGTTATCATTCTTTATAGAAACTTGAGAATTATTGTTGTCTGAAAGTAGTAGTATGATTTAGTTTAACTTACAACATTTAAATTCTTTATGACAGTAACTTGGAGAAAAAAGATATCACCTGATATGAAGATGAGGCCTTAGTGGGGTGATGAAATTTAAAAAAAAATAGACCTATCACTAAATGTGATTTATACCCCAGAAAGACCGCTTTATCAATTGAGGAAGTTAGTAGTAACAGAATAACTTGCAAACAAAAACTTAAATAGAGACATGGTTCTTGGCAATAGCTCTGTCATTAGTCAAGGTAGAGTTATGGTTCTTGTACACTGCACTTCTTCTTATTGTGTTTGACCATTGTATCTTGTTGTATTTAATTCCAACCAGTAGATTTGACAAGAAAAAGTAACAAAGGGCAATAACTATGTAATTACTCAATGTATAGTTGTGGCTCTTGTTCACTGCACTTTCTCTCATTGTGCTTGACCACTGTATGATGTGGTATTAAATTATAGCCATTAGTTTTCAAGTTATGCTCCGGACAAGGAAAAGTAACATAGGGAATAACTCTGTAATTAGTCAGAATGGAGTAATGGTTCGTGTGCACCACATTTCCTCTTAATGTGCTTGGCCATTGTATGAAGTTGTATTGAATTCCGACCAGTAGTTTTCAAGTTATGCTCCGGACAAGGAAAATGCAACCGACCGACCGACCGACCAACCACCGGGTGACGTGACTCCTATAACCCCCCCTAAACTTCGTTTCGGGGGTATAATAATCTGAAACAGACAAACCAAAACACTTTCCAGTGGGGATATATAAATTTACTGAATTTGATTGTTATGTCTATCAGCGGTAATGCTGGGTGCAGGGTATTCATAGAGTCTTCTTTAATCGGCAGATTCCGTGTCAATATAAGTGTGGAATTTGTGTTATGCCCGTTCCTTAGTTTACTATGCCGTTAACTGTTTTTAAAGACTATAAGTTCCATTTTCCCTTTTATCGATGTGGCGCAGTGTGAATATTCTTTTTGGTTTTATGGGAGCAGTAAATGTAATTTTTATCAATCTTTGGGGGCAATTAAGACTTTCTCCCCGGCTTAGATAGTTTCTACTCACTTTTACTCTTATTTAAATGCTATCTGTTTCAATGGTTTTAAAGACAACAGGAGTCATTTTGCTTTTGAAAAACGAGAAGAGTAGATAGCTTTAAAATCTTTAAAAACAGACGACATTTCTCCGCCACAAGTAATGTCTGGCGCTGTATCTGATATGACTTGTTTAAGCCGGAGGCACAGTCGATGTTTTTCTAAAATAAAATGGAGATATTTCTGATCTTCATTCTTAAAAAGATTTAAAATCTAAAATACTATGAGGAGATATCGTGCAAATGTGTTTTAACAGACTGGTTTTCTTTATCTTTATCTTTTTTATTTTCTTTTTTCTTATTTAATCTTATTTTTATTTTATTGTTGTATTTATCAAATTTTATTTTTGATATATATTTATTAATCTTTAATTTTTTTATATTTTTTTATATTTTTTGTTTGTTTTTTTTTTTCATTTTATTTTCATAGTATTTTATTTTCTGTTTTTTGTTATTTTTATGTTATTGTTATTTCTAATTTTTGTTATATATATTATTTATTAGATTTTATTTTTGGAACACTCTGAAACATCGCTTCATAAAAAAAAACCCCACATACTTCGTCTATAGATTTAAAATAATAAATGACCAAAGGAGCGAATTATGGATGAAGATTAAGTGTGAAACACTTGTGTTGAGTGTTATTTTCCCTTTTTTACTAAATGCACTGGTGGAAGGAACATACATTTGACTCTTTTTTTCTTATGCTAATGCCTTTTTCTATGCATTTTAAAATTGATTTCAAAATAAGTAATAATAATTTTTTTGTTGTTTAGATCTTTTTATAGACTATAGTCTATAGTAAAAAGCTATGAACAAAACAAAAATACATTTTTTTATTATCGTTTATTCTGATATCAATTTTAAAATGCATAGAAAAAAACATAAGCAGAAGAAAAAGGTATGTTCCTTTTACCTGTGATTTAACTATATCATAAACATATTCTCATCCTACCCTTTTGAACAAACATAGCGCAACATTTTATTTATATTCTTTCTCCTATTTTAACACTTCCGGTTTCAATGATTTTTTAACCAACTGTTATGTTTGTTTTAAAAACGAGAAGAGTAAATAGTTTTCATATCGTTAAAAACCATTTTCTCAAAGTTTTGTTATAGACATGACTTTCTCATCATGCACTCGCAGTCTTAAGCGATGTTGCCCTTCATACCAAAACTGATTTGAACAACTATACAGCTTCCCTTCCAACAAAAAACTGGCTTTTAAAAATTTCAGACAAAATCCTATCATTACATAATCCAAACCCACTTCCACTAAATCTACCAGGATGGTAATCAAGCTTATCTTTTCCTCATTTGTATATATTCGCCATGGCCTAACTTGTATCCCCCATTTTTAATAAATTTCAGAATACCGATATCGGATGATTTTGTAAGCTGAATTTCTTTATCTAGTACATCAACAATCCTGTCAGCATATTTACTTTCAGTTCAAGACAATAATTCAAGATCGTATGCGGTTTCTTGTAATGTAATCCATTGTCACAGCAATTTCTCTAAAGCGCGATGTTTTTGGAATGTTCAATGGTTATCCTTGACAACTTCAGTAATAATTATTATCCAGACATATTCTAGAACAGATTTCAATATTTCTCTCGACATTTTTTCTTCGATAGTTCCGGAAATGTTCCCCTATTCTAAAGGACAGAAAGGGTCCGAATGATGTTGAACTGTTAAGTCTTCATTTTGTCGGTTGTGTATTGTAATGTACTTGTCCAAGAAAATTAAACACTGCTTGTAAAATTGTATAAACGTGAGAAAACGTGAAATATGATATAATTGTCATTGTCTTGAAGTATACTTGAATCTGATCGAACCCGTCCATACGGTCTTGACATATTCCGCTCGCAAGACCAGGAATACGAGAATAATCACAAGGAAGAGAGTGCTCGTTTGGGTATGTAGTAGACACACTTGTAGGTTCCATTGCGTCCAAGCCAATGCACTTTCTCCTAAAATAAACAAATACATTTCTAATAATGTTTACACAAGAACTAACAGGTTCATATGAACGATTTCAATTTGGTCATGAGACTTTAAAATTGCACTTATTTATCAATTTAGTGGTTAAATCAATTTAAATAACGTACCTTACAAAATGCCTTTTCCGATTATAAAATGATTTGCAATTATGTATTTATTAACAAACAAAATAAAAAAGTGTTTTTTTATTCCACCTTTAAAGTTTTTTTCGCTTGAATTTAAGCTTCATCCCTGCCTTCCCCCCAAAAAAATCAATTTTCGTACTTATCTCAAATCAAATACTATTGTTTTCCCCAGTTATGAGTGTACGATTAAAATGAATATATAAAATAAAATTAAAATAAAAAGAAACGCTACATACATTTGCAAAATATAAAATCGTGTCGGTAAGCAAGGTTGACAAATTGAATACTGTGAGTAAAGAACACTTACCGCATGATTTAAATACGTTTTTCATTGGATGACGTAACTGTTATCTAGACTGACAAGGTAAACAAAAGGCGATCACTATGTACAAACATGGCTTTTTTTCAAATCAAGATAAACGCACAGGTGGAAGGAACATACCTTTGACTTTTTTTTCTTAAGCTAATGCTTTTTTCTATGCATTTTAAAATTGATATCAGAATAAATAAAAAAAAAAAAATTGAAAAACATTTTTTTTTCTTCATAGCTCTTTACTATAGACAAGGTTCCCAACACATTCTGTATGAAAACAAGCATGTCGCTCTGAAAAACTCTTCGATTTCTTTCAAATTTGAGTTACGTTAAACAAATTTGAACGAATTCTAGAGAGAAATGATAGAGCTTTAAGAAAAAGTTTACTTTTATGGAAAATTCCAAGCCGTTTTCGTTCTACAAGCGAAAATGCCAAAGCTGTAGAGCGATTTTCGCTCAAACCAGAAAAAATGTCACACATTTTCCAGCCGGTGATTTTCACTAAATTCTCCAATAATATTGCGGTACTGCGACAGGAGACTATCAAAACATGCAATATATATGTTTAGACTTCAAATCATGTCGTAGATCGTACTTTTACTCAAAATGGGTTCGATGCTACGGCGGATTTTTCATTTTTTGTTGACTAAATTCTTTTACTTTCACTTTCAATCGCCTTCGGATATGTTTTGATAATGTCCTTGAATAGCTGTTACAAATCACTGCGCAACCTCTCGGACCTTCATGGCCGCTAATACATTTTGACAATTACAAAAACTGAAAAATCCGCTGTAGTATCGAACACATTGGTGTAAAGGTACGATCTACGCCATGATTTGTAGTCTAATAATATATATTTCTTGTTTTAATGGTTGTCTTTCGCAGTACCGCAATATTAGTGGAGAATTTAGCGAAAATCACTGTCGGAATATGTGTGACATTTTTCTGGTTTTAGCGAAAATCGCTATATCAGCGTTGGTATTTTCCTTGTAGAATGAAAACGGCTTGGAATTTTCCATTGAAGTAAACTCTTTCTTAAAGCTCTATCATTTCTCTCTAGAATTCGTTCAAATTTGTTTAACGTAACTTAAATTTGAAAGAAATCGAAGAGTTTTTCAGAGCGACATGCTTGTTTTCATATAGAGTGTGTTGGGAACCTTGTCTATAGTAAAGAGCTATGTAGAAAAAAAAAACTTTTTTCAATTTTTTTTATATTTATTCTGATATCAATTTTAAAATGCATAGAAAAAAGCATTAAGCTTAAGAAAAAAAAGTCAAAGGTATGTTCCTTCCACCTGTGGATAAACGCTCAGCCTGGCATTACGCTGTCAAAATATAATGATGAATAAATGAGTAAATAAATGTTTCTCGGTGTTTTATCAAAATATAACGATGGGTTCCAATCATAGACAATCAAGGTATAATCAAGGGAGACTATCTCACCATTGCGTGACTTCACGTATTAAAGAAAGAAATTCATATGAAATAATTTGATCATCGACTGTAGTTTGCCTTTGTCTTCCAGGACTCTTGCAATTTAGATTTCATTACATTTTCTTCCTTAGACTGATTCAGTTCTCGTTATTTAATTGTGACTTCCGATACAGGATTAAAAAAAAAATGTCAGAAACCGCAAGATTCGGAGCTTAGATATTTGGTATGTAGCATCACCTAGTGGTCATTTACCTCTACTAAGATTGTTTAATTTATACCCCATTGAGTCAAAATTCGCCCCAACCCAGGGGTCATTTGATGATTTGTTATAATTTATATGTTTTACTATCGAAATCGTACCATACAGAGACTATCAAACTGATCTCTTGCTTGAAAAAAAAATTGCATTCTCAGAAAGAAACCAAGATTCATCCCTCCAAAAATTACGTCCACGTGACGTCGCTGTTCCGAAATATAATGCCGTTGTGTTCATTCGCAAGCGGTGGAGGCACAAACACTTTGTATTTTGATTGTTCAATCAAGACATACTTGATAACATATTCTCGCCTGCGGATCTCTTCCAATTTTCCTAAGTGAAATTTTCTCAAAGCACCTCACAATCAAATTGATTTATGCACCAACTAATGCAGTATTCCAAATCGAATCAGGAAGCGGATCAGGAAATCTTAATCTATAAAAGAACCTATTACTTTGATCTTTCTTTCTATTTGAAACCGTAAAATCAATTTTATCAGATTTAAACTCTAAACTGTACGCTTTCAGACTGTGCTATATTACCTTTTAGAAGATCGTCAGAATTACAAGGTACTAGGTACAAGCCTTTAGTATTTGTGATTATTATAAAGAATTTTATGTCGTAGGTGTGATAGCCCCCTACCTTTTTGATACTATGCACTCACCTTTATTTAATATGGGGACGTCTGGTGCAACGGCGACATTTACTCAAGCTTTTATCATTGGAAACAAATGACTGGTTATAAAACAACGAATATTTGCTTTTCGACTTGCGTTTAACAGAAAGTAGTCCGTCATGTTGGTAATCAGTCTAGTAGCTCGAGAAAATTCTGAAATATTTTACAAGTTTTATCGAATAGATTCAATGCACTTTTCATGATGCAGACTTGTTTAACATAAACCAGCAACTTAACATTCGGGATGGTCGTCAAACAGGATATTTTATAACAATTGCTTCTGACATATTTTATCTGCATCTTTTTTGTCTAGAAATTACAACTGATGCAGACATATTGCCTTGGGTCTAAATTTTGCTAGCAGGTTATCTCAGTGCAGCGATTATTTTCTGCAATGTTTAAGACGTTACTGTCGTCTCAATATCCGTTTCAGTAAATGGTTTTGTCTAAGCACAATTCCCGGAGACATAAATAAATGTCATTTGCAGCTGTAGAAATCAATGGCAACAGCCTTGATCCAGTCAATATCGGTTAATCTAATTGTAAATGTTCTAAAATAGCAGTAGCTGGACTTTATTTTCAGACTAGAAATTTAAATTGCATAAAAATAATATCTACGTGTGTTTTAACTTTTCTGCATGAACGATGAAATCATGTTTTTAAAGAATTGAACATTATATAACAGTATAAATATACAAAATCATTATAATATCTAAATAATTGTTATGTATATAACATCACAGTAACGCAAATTAAGACTTTGTGCAATGCTAGGTTTCAATGTGATGTCTAGCTGCATGTTAGCATTTCTTGTAAATGGAACCATTCCAACAACAAGAAACAATTTAAAGTGCAAGCCAGGGAGAAAGAAATCAAGACAAACATGCTGTTACAAAGAAACATAAAATAATCAAAAAGGGAATAAAGTTTCTGATAATGAATTAAAATCAAACATGAACTCGGGCTGACATTGATCTGAAGAGTGTCATTCAGCATTATATAATATCATATTTAATCTGTACCAGAATTGTAATGCATGTCATGTATTCATTAATCTGCATTATCTATGTCAAATAAACTCATCATTTATTTGCTAAAGACTCAGATTGTTTTCGATGCGATCAAACTGCATTGCGACGAAGATAAACAGTGTAAACCATCTGACCCAGAAAACATAAAACTGAAAATAGCTGTGGACTTTAAAAAAAGATATTTGAAAGTCTAAATCCGGAGGATCATAGTAAGTTTGTTTAGCATCAGAAACAACATATGTGAGCTAGTTGTAGATGTATATTTAATCTAATGACATTCGCGTAGTGCTACTTTTCGTTGTATAAAATTGTAAAAAAATGTTAAAGATAATTTTGTTTAAACAGTATTTTATTGATAAATCACATATAAGACATGTTATTACAAAACAGCATAAAGGGTTGAGTAAAAAGCTCTAGGCATATTTATAAAACTCTCTTCTTTGGAAAGTGTTTGCTGCTTAAGATAATTTATTGATAATTTAATTTAAGATTTGACTCGTAGTGTTATATCAAGCCTTCTTGAGAATAGCAGTCTACAGACACTGAAATGAAGTAAAAACTAGAAATAACTCTGAATAGCGAACAATTAGTATGAGATTGTACTCAGTCAGTGATACATTGTGCTTGTCGTGTCACAAGATTTTATGTAAACATTGAAGGGTTACACCATAAATCACTGTAAGGTTTGAGCAGTATAATCTTTGTTTTGATAACAACACTTATCACAGTTAATGTTTATACATGACACTAGCTGTCTCAATCTAATGCAGCAGCAAAGTCGGTGCACCTGACCAAATATTTGTCCATCTACTAGAAACGATCTTGTGGTTTTGAATTGAAGCTAAATAATCACAGCTGAAGTGCCAGTCGACATTATAGAACCTAGCCAGGAACTTGTAAATAGAAGTTATAGCTCATTAATTCAACACATGAAACAGAGAAACAACTGCACATATATCAACGTGAGAACTGTACAAATATCTAAGGGATCAACTGCACTTATATCTAAGGCTCTAACTGCTCATTTATCAAAGGTAACAACTTATCATTTATCTATAGGAAACACTCCAACACGCTGAATTCACACATGTAGTCTTGGCGCCCCCGCCAGTACGACAAGTACCTTATTTGTCATATCGGCGCACTTGTTTGTTATTTTAACGGGCGGCGCCAGTACGCCAATGCGCCATTACGACAACACGACACTGAAATTTGTCGCCCTGGCGCCCCATAATTGGCGTGTTGGCGCCTCCAATTTGTCGATTCTGGCGTACTGCCGCCATGTCAACACGACAGAACGACGAACAAGCGCGCTGATATGTCAAATAAGGTAGTTGTCATACTGGCGGGGGCGCCAAATACGGCAAGTGTGAATTAAGCGTGTTGGTGTGTCGGTGGGGCGCCAACACGCCATAACGACAAATTTTTGATTTGGCATGTTGGCACCTTCGCCAAAACGTCAAATATGTCAAAAATGCGCAATATTATTAGTCGTTCTGGTGTGTTAGCACCTTCAGTGGAATCAAATCAATACCAACTAGAGAATTTTTCAATATAGTGTCGTAGGAAACGTCATCAGAAAGCATATCACACATTACGTCATTTTAACGACGTTATCGTCGTATAGCATTCATTGCTCTCGGTATATTTTTTGACATTTATCCGGGTTGAAGATGTTGATAAAAAATTTACTGACTGAAAAGTGTTTTTTTCAGGATATAAACTACGTTACATTTCGATAAACCATCGAAAAACTAAAATCACAATTTGTCATAAAATACTTAATACCTAAACAAACTGAAATGTTATATTAGTAATTTACTATGCTTATTTCCGTTTACAGCTATATATTATTCTGTAACCACAATATACACCTTCTGTAAAGAACTTTAAACTTCTTCGCCATAACATCTCGCAATTTTAATTTATCAGTTTACTTCGTTAAGTGACACTTGAAGTCGTGGAATACGTTATAGAATAACTTTAACATAGCTAAACGTTATGCACTAGGCCGCTCGTTTATAAAACAGTTTTTGTTAAAATCAGTTTTACCAGCCTAAGAAGTTTTATTGATATCATTATCTGAAATAACTTTTCTAAAGTCAGATAACGTATCTGACAATAAAAGACAACTTCAATACAAGTACTAAGGATGTTTCAATATTATTTTGGGTAGAACAAGAACGTGCTCACATTTGGGGATTTTATCAAAACTGTCGCTATATCTATGTTTTAATAGTGCCAGTCATAAGAGAGACAATGAGTGACGTCACTATCCCATGTTGCCTGTCGCTGACATATACAACACGACATGTGTATCAGCTGAAATATGAGATTTCCTGGAAAATTGTCAAGTTTAATTGGATAAACAGATTAAAATCCAAAACATCCGAGGATTGAATTATGTTATTTAGGAACCCAATAAAATACGTATTTGACCGTAAATGTCGTAGAATAGTATGCACGTGTAGTAGTTCTAATTTTTAAAAATCTACATCTATGCATGTGAACATGAATGACGAAGTTGTTTTAACATCAACGAAACGGCCAGATGTCTCTCAAAGACTTTACCCACAACACTATTTGCGGTTTAAGTTTTAGTTAATTAAAGTTAAAAGTTTCAACTGACACAAAATATCCTCCTAAATGATCCTCGCTCACGTGATCTGAACTACTCTTCAAACATTTGTTTTTGTATCTCAAGTAAAAATGTTACTACAAGCTTACGTGACTAAATATATCACAGAAAGAAACGTCTAGGCAATTTACTTGTTTCGTTGTCGTTCTAGCTTGTTTCTTTAAAGGAGAATATTGGCAAATTACGATTATATGGTTATCTTTCAGAGTGTAATTAAAATTTTTGTGAAATTTTGGTCCAAAAAGGTGTGTATAATCCCTCATTGTTTTAAAGGGGAAATTTACTAAAAATCCTAATGTTTTTTTGTCTCTAGTTTTTCTTTAGTAGCGATGATTGAACCAAAAATTAATAAAACCTGCAAATGTACCTTGAGGGTTATCACTAAATGCACGGGTTTGTTTCCTTTCATAGCCAAGTTTGTCTTCTCTCTCAATCGAGGTTCATGTTCAAGGGTAGATAGAACACTTAAAATTATACTTTATTTCTGTAACCTCCATCGCCTTCTCCGTATCTAAATTTACGACATCAAACGATTTTAGGTGACGTTTTAAATCAGTATCCCAAAGCACCAAGGACTGTGTCGCAGGTTTTGAGTCCATCCAGCCGCATATTTCTTCCGTTAATGGAAATTTCTACCTTATAATAGGCGATTGATTCAATATTGGATGGTGCCTCGGGAAGGATAAATTTATGTTAGGAGATTTTTTTCCACAATCGAGTGAACAAAAAATTAATACAAACAAGAGACTGGTTGTTTTTTTTTTTTTCATAGCAAGCTACAAGAATACGTATTAGGTGAGGTTATGGCCGTGGAAACATTCTCCAATATTTTCGTCGGATATTACATTTATGACCTCGCAAACTATTTTTCTCAAACAAATTATACGCTTTGAAATGTTACCATTTTTCGCCATATTGATTTTCCAAAAACCTAGTAACGTCAATCTTTAAACTCTTACCCATTTAAGTAGCAAACATAGGCACACATTTCAATCAATTAATTTAGTTATGGCCTATTTAGTGTATGTGATCTCAACAATTCAGTGTAAGTGACGTCATGATGAGGCATGTGTAGATCAACATCATACGCATTTTTTCAGAAAACGAATACCAAAACTAACTGGTCTAAAGTAATTATAATGTAATTGTACAGTTGTTAAATATCCAATAAATTAGTTTACTTACGTTTTACGGATAAAGACCGTTATATTTAGGTAGAAACAAAGTGTTAGCATGTCAGTGACGCTACTGGACAGATCTCATCGAACACATAATGACATTATTTTACACGATATTGTCTTTGGGATCATTAATAAAATATATGTATTACTTTGTAACACTTGTTATGGACATTAAATCTGTACAATGTTGTCGGGTAATTACATCAGATAAACACTTATTTTTAGTTTTTTAAAAACAACACCACGTTGAATTGTGATAGCTTAAGGTACTGAAATGACACTATGTAGACAAACCTGATAAACTTTATTTCACCGTGACATGATGGTTGCTCCAAGAATATATTTTTAGTTGAGATTTGTGTTGAATTGTTAGAAACCGTTCTTCGTAAAATTCCTGATCACGTTTTCAACAAATGTTCGTTGAAAGGTCACGGCATTAATATTATGGCATAATTACAATGTCACATGAAATATCCATTAATCATTCTGTTTTTCTTTCCTCACAAACAACCAAAATGTACACAATTCACAGGATATTCTTTGATAAGTGTATTTACCTTGTCAAACAGAGAACGTGTGAAGCGAATCAACAATTCCTAACGTATCGAAGTGATTGCATAAGTAAAAATTTTCTCATCGTTCCCTGTCCAAACATTCCTGAATTTTTTCCTGGACATTTATTCTATTCAAACCCCAAAACAATTACATCTTTTTAGAATATTTTTAAGTTAGGGAAAGAAAAGTTACATTATTTAAAGAGTAGCACTTTGGTTTTAGATGGTTACAATATCTACTTAACTGCATTACAACTGCAAATTCGATCATAACTAAAAAATGTGTTACACTCTTTCATGTCGTGAGTGACACGAGAAAAACCGGTCTGAATGACAACATCTTCCAAACAATCATTTCGTTTAGAAACTAGCATATAGGACAGACTTGTGCTGACATTTAAGTACATAACTTTTAAATTCAACATAGATATGGCCCTTTTACTAGGTTACGTATACAAGTAAAAAACAAAAATGACGTCATGAACGTAATACGATACGGTTCCGATACGTAATTGAGATGTCAATGTTAAGCTTGCTAAATTTTTTAAAGTAACACATTTATCAATATTTGGGGAAAGAATAGAAGAAGTACAGCACAGTGGCCTTAGAAAATTTGAACCGTTGTTAAATGTACTATCTGAATATTTTCCAGCAAAAGTTTGTTTCTTGTGCAATATGGTACCAATACGTCATTCACCATAATTTTAAAAAATCAAGAAGGTTCTAAGAACAGGTAGCATGGGAATATATACCTACCATGCTTCAATAATTTTCGTGAAGGTTTTAAATACCTACATATGGAGTGCGTATTAGGAGAAAGTTCCTGGCAAAATAACAACATGGATAAATCAGGATATTTCGGGGATTTTCAATGCATAAAACTGAGGAGCTCCATTTTGTCCTTAAAACCAGTTGTCACGTGTCGCTCTTCGTTTATACTTAGCTTTAGTTGCATTAGTCTCGAAATAACAGTTTAATGTAATGCCATGCTTATATAGCGTCATGTATCAGCTGATCGGTTGACAAGTGTTCTAACACTTAAAGGTGCTCGAGAGCATTTTTTTCTGCACGTCTCTCATTTTTTACCATTTTATATAAGGGAATACTCAATAATCGACTTAAATATCTCGTAGTTATAATTTACAATGAGTGTCAATATCGTGGTTGAATTATTTTGGTTATATCATTTCAAGCCGTTTCATTTTATCGCTTAAAACTACAGCTTTCACTGTATGAAATTGACAATTTAAATGTCATTGCTCTAATTATTCCACTAAATGATGAACATACTGGTAATTTCTTTCCAATTAACTGATGCTTTCTTCGATGGAGGAAGTGTGCTGGCAACTGGTTTGTACATTACGCTGTACTCAGGGAGTTATTGGATATGTAGCGTCTGCCCTCAGAGACTTTCATTGACTCTCTATTTCAAAGCTTTAAAAAGTACATTCTATATAACACTAGTGTCTGAAAACTCCGGAAGTCTATTCAGAGAAGTTTTTGCACTTCATTGTTCAGAGTTATCCCAATAGTATTTTTTTATTAACTCTGACTAAGGTCAAGATAAGACGAAAGTCAATCTTAACGTCAATATACCGTCCAAATATTACATTTGGTATATATGAACATAATTTTCAGACTGAAAAGTGTTACAAAAACACTGATATATATGTGAATTTTACCATTATTTGATCTGACGTTAACAAATACTGGTAAAACACACTTTTCAGTCGGCAAATTATGTTCATATTTACCAAATGCAATATTTGGACGGTATACTGACTTTAAGATCAGTGCAATTGACTTTCATCTTATCTTGACCTTAGTCTAAGATAAATAAATAAAAACTATTTGTTCATATAGATACACTTCAGCATATAATCGGGTTATTAGTATAGCAACATGATCCAGCATGCCGGATTTGCTCGAGTCGTGCGTCGGATCATACGAGTGCGTAGCACGAGTTTGATCCGACCTCGACGGGAGCCAATCCGGCTTATGGATCACATAACTATACTAATTACCCTTTTATTATATACCTGTGAGAATAAACTAAATTTAAATGACATGCTACGCATAAAATTGAAGAAACCCCCTTTTTAGCGCGAAATATACGTAATGTGCGACGTCATTTTATTGACGTCATCGTATAAATAAATAATAATAATAATAATAATATTCTTTATTTAAAGAAAGTGGCCCGAAAAGGGGGCCCCCCCCCCCCCCCGGGGCAAATAGTAACGACCCAGTCAAAAGCGACGTTATCAACGTCATATGCATTTTAGGGCCAATTGAATGCACTCTTACAAATTACGCCGCGCTATTTGTATTGCACGTACATACAATACGGATTTTTTTTCTTTCAGGCCGTATTTGATGGTTGAATATTGGCTGTAATGTTGGCAGAATATATATAGGTATATAATAAATAATTATATCAACTAGATCTACATGTATATAAAGTCATCGCTTTTGCCAAATGCAAAGGTAAAGGACAACATATATTAAATTTAAATGCAACACAATACTCTGAGCAAACAAAATATACATTTGTAAATGGACACTTGTACATACATTACTGCACAAGTAGTACCATTTACATATGTTTCCGGTTCCGGTACAATGTAGAATTTATACATTGCATGTAAATACAAAGGATTTTCATTCAGACATATTACCTTGTTTGATATTTTGTATGTTATAAGCAGCCAAGGGAGGTATCCTCTTATCGCTTCGTAAAGTAAACTAAGACAGACAAGCTGTTCTTTGCAATTTAAAGAACGTTGTTCTGCAGTATGACAGAGTACATTGTTTGTTTCATCAATTAAAACAATTGTTTTGTCACGCTGTTCCTCCATGGAAATAAATATCTACTCAAGAACTCTCTGAAGAGAGAATTATTGTTATTAAATATGTTGACGTGTGAGCATAAGATAAACGTACGCTTGTTGAAATCTTCCTGAAAATGTTCTCAAAGTCTTTGCATTTTTTATACCCGTCTGAAAATTTAATCTGGCAAATTTCGGTACCAAAAGTACTGTCACACAGTGGTGGAGTTGGAAAAGGCACAGAAAGCTATTTTTCCATTCCTCTGGTATCAGCAAATGTTGTCTTATTTTATTAATTTGTCTGTCTATACCGTGCATAGCACTGTTTTCCAGATAGTTCACTTTAAATAATTTCATTTCAAAATTTTGGGATTTCTTTACACCGGTTTTGCATTTACTTTTGAATAAAATCTAACAAATACACGCAACAATCGGGTTGTAAATGGAGGAAAATGTACTTTTTATATATATAAATAATGTAAAATATATAAGAAACCGGTTGGCAAATAATAATTTAATTATCTCATGGACTGTGTTTTTATCTTTTAATATAAGATATCTGGTATAGAAATGGAGAACTATTGTGATCAGTATAAATGGAGAGCAATTTTGGAATCTCCTGGTACTCCGAAGGTGATGGTAGCTGGTAAGGTTTACACGTACATAATAGGAATTACACTTCTACCAGTATCTCGAGACTCTACGGATTGGTGATGCTCTTTCATTGCAAGAAAATGTCTTTATAAATAGCTAGATTATATCACACAGCAAAAATATTCAGTAAAGATTTAATCAATTTTTACTTGCAAGACAAAATATCAATAACAACAAGACAAGCTAAAAGATGAATATATACATTTAATTTATTTTGATAGGTTACAACATAATATGACAACATCTCATTTTCACGTAAAAAGTTCAAAATAATTTCTATATTATGATTTATTGTTCTAATTATTCTTTAAATTCTATTTTTTCATTATTTTTTAATGTAAGTTAACAAGTTGTGAATAATATGAAGAATTACTTATCAGTGTCTGAAATATAAGCATCAAATTTGCTCTGACATAATGTAATAAAATAACTGTAATAGTCTAAGAGAACGGCAAAATCAATATTCCTTAGAGAAATATATCTAATGAAACAAAATTGACTTCAACAAGTAGTGTGTCGGCGTTAGGAAGGGCTTATATTTATTTTCTAGTTTAGTTTACACTGAATTATATGCATCAACTATTGAGAAATTATTGTTTTTCTAGAAACTTTACATATTTGGAATAAATGATACATTAATTGTGACATGTTTTGTTGAGGAACCGTGCATGATATAATATAAACAAGAAACGTTTTGTTTTGCAAATAGAAATACGTGCACTTCTTTGTTTGTTACACGGAGGGTCAAGAATGGGTACATCATGTACAGTGTACATACATATCTATCGTACTTTTATTGTGAGATTGCCTGACTTCGCCAATGTATGTCTCTATTAATAGGGCTAAATTACTAGAAATGAAACCATTGTATCAATTTTATTATGTTACTATGTTTAAGAGAGTCTGATACATATCTATAAAGGAACCTAGAGCCATTTTAATTCAATGTAGATGATAAAATCCATTTTTGTGTCGCCCTTTCGGATGAAAGGCGATACATAGAGATCGCTTTGTTCATCGGTCCGTCTGTCCGTCACATAAACTTAACGTTGGCTACAACTTTGCCATTTCTTAAGATTTCTTTCTCTAACTTTCAAATTGCATTGCTTATGACAAAAGAGTTGTGCTTCCGCCAAATTTTGTAGGTCAAGGTCATATTTGACGTAGTTATGCCCCTTTTTTGTAAGATTTCGGCTATAACTTTGCCATTTCTTACACTTTTAAATTGTTTTGCTTCTGACAAAATGGTCGTGATGCCGACAAATTTTGTTGGTCAATGTCATATTTGACAGAGTTATGCCCTTTTTGTACTTAGATTTTGGCTATAACTTTGCCATTTTGTATCAAACATTTAAATTGTATTGCCTATGACGAAATGGTCGTGATGCCGCCAAATTTCGTAGGTTACGGTCATATTTGACAGAGGTTTGCGCCTTTTTGTAATTAAATTTTTATCATAAAAATAGTGGTTATTCTGACAAATCGTAAGTGGGCGACTTAAGTGTTTTGCTGAAAAACCATCTAGTATTTGTACCGGCTTTTTACTTATTTTTTTATAAATATTTTTCTGAACGGTATTATATTTTCATTCAGTTATTGTGTTTGATCTAAGTATGAATCTTTAAGTAAGTTTATTATCATATCATATCCATAATTAACCGGACTGTTCCTATATGTCTTTAAATATTCAAAACTTTCATCTGATTTTTCTCAACTTTAATTAACTTCAATTTCATCACAAGTTCATATTAATTTTATTTCGTGACATAAGTTTTTTTTTAATGACAATTTTTAAGAAACATGGAAAGAAAAGTTCAGCGTTTCTATAGAAACAGTCTTATAGAAGACCGGGGAGCGTGACTGAATAATCATTTATAGATAAAGTTGTCTGTAAATTTCTTGTGTTTTTTTGCGCTGCACTTCATGGACATAAACATATTACATGCGTCATTCCGAGTTTGTTGACGCTCCCTTTTCGCTGTTTTTGTATGTGTTTTGAGTGGGTTTTTTTTGTACAAATGAAATGATTTTTTTTCAAGAATGGTCGTTTTTTATTTAAGATTATATTTGTAACTTAAACGTTCGAACTAATCATTACCCTTCACTTTTACATTCGATACATTCTTGAAATCGTTCTCTCGCCATTTTCTGTACGGAAATGTCTAAAGGCATCTCACTACCTAACTGATTTACAACCTAATTTAAATCACATGTAGAAGTTGATTAGTCAATCTTAATCTAGTAAAAGTAAGGATTAATTTGATCGTTCTTTTCAGAAAAAAAGCCTTAAAGTCAGTTTCTTCAGATTTTACCTCTTGGGCAAATCTACGCTTTCAGAAATCATTGAGATGAAAGTGGTAGACCAAAATCCAATATCAAATTTACTTTAAAATCAACATAAACAGATATTAAGTAATGAGAAAGTTAAATCATGTCCGTTTGAACTGTATAAGTATAATTAAAACATTAAACCCTATGTATATATGTGTATATTGAACTGACATGTCCTCACTGTAGTGGAACAGTTCCAGGGCGAATGGAATTGATTTGATGTTACTGAGCAAATACATGACTGTCAAAATTATTAATGTGTTATAACAGCACATTTCATATACATTCAATTATATAATAACTCTCGATTATGCAATACAAATGTACATATGCTAAGGATGCTAAGGAATGTTAAGAACAGAACAGAACAAAACCTTTATCAACTCTAACCACTTAACAAATGGCACAACAGTATACAAACAATAATCACAAGCATTTATCTCGTGACATGGTGAAAAGATGGAAAAATTATATAACAAACAAACAAATTAACAAAAGAAAAAACAGTTATAAGACATGCAATCTTAGTTAAAATGGGCATCATCACGCTTTTATCTTGAGTAATTTTAATGATATATACAATTGTTATTACTCTCTGACAGAAAATTGCTGTATGTACTCAATTAAAAAGTCTTCATGGAAAGTACCTTTTACGGAAATTAAATTCTGCTGACTAAAAGCATAAATCATACATGATGTCTAGCTGCAAATTTAAGCTTCCTTACAACTCTTCCGTATTTCACGAATTCATTTAGTCAAAACATATTTCAAGTAATATAATAATAGAGGTAGATATCTTTCAAACAAGAACTACATGTATACTATGTAAGAAAGATATATAAACAATAAGGAAATTAATTTTATTTTGATAATAAAGGACAATAATGAACTCTAGTAACAGATAGATACCGTTCATGGTCTATTGAAGATTTACATAGATTTGTGAGGCAAGATTCTTTTCCAGGCTTTTTGCAGACGTAATGTGTTACATGATTTTCATTATGAACTGCACACATACTTAATAACTATAAAAACGCAATCTTCGAGTTGACGGGTATTATTTCGTAATTGCAAGAGAAATAAGGAAAATAAAATTAAATAATAAGTTCACTGATACGTGAAACACGTTCAATTGTAATAAATCTATGGAGAAACGATCGAAGCATCATTTTATACATGTGTAATTTTACTCACTATTTCGCAAAACCTACGACCTACACAAAAGTCGCGTTTTAAAAGTTTTAAAGTATGTTATACATGTACAAAACTTTTAAACGTTAGATATACTTTACATATATCACAAAGAAAAACATTAGTTTCTATAACTGATAAACACTTTCTTGATCTATAGAACAGGCTTATAAGATTATGATAATTATATCAACACAAGTTTGAAGCGTACAGTCAGTATTCACAATATTACCCATAGACAAAATCTGATGAACAGAGATAGATACATTTTTCTTGAAATCATATAAATAGCATATAAGTTAAATTTATACGAAAACAGTTTGTAGTGTCATTTGACATGCTTTTACGGTGCCGTGAAGACATGTAATAATTTTTCTTAACTATTTCGTAATTTCGAAATGTTATTTCGTTTTTACGAAATGTATTTCATAATTACGAAATAAAAAATGTATCACATGTCACTTCACGGGCACCGTATGATTCAGGCGCGGTCGGCAGGATACTTTATTACATGAACACCATTTAACAAAATTCCAAAGAAATGACTTAGTAAAGCTGTTTTAACAAATTCACAACTCTTTTAAACTGTCTAAACCTATTGTTACATTATAAACTTCCTTAAAGCTATACATACGATACATGTCCCAAAAGACACTGAGCCGCTAAAGCTATTGATATGTCCATGAATATTCTGACGTTATCTGTAGATCATTATTAGTTTCACATCAAACACAATGTGTAATTAACCAGAAATAAGTCCATATGCTATTCCCGAAGGACACTACGGTACAATTATCTAAAAAGCGATCATGGTACAACTATATATTTTCAGCTTACAATACTTATGCACACACGAGATAAGACTTAGGTGGATCAATACCCCTAGATACCGCCTTGACATAGTTGTTCTACTCTTTTTTGTTCGCAGCTTCAACCCACTGGAATAAGAAATTTCCTACGGGTGCCGGTCACTGATGGTTGCAGTTGCTTTTCGGGGAAGTTTCAAGAAATTCAAGCAAAACATCGTCTCAGCATAACATGCCGTTGATGGGCTCAGGTAAGCTTGGTACTTATCACTAATGTGAAATCATATTGAGTCCAGTCAGTGGCTGCTTAGAAATAGCACGTTAGCAAATATATGGTTGCTGAGAAATAGAGTGTACAAACATCTCTTTTACACTGTACGCATTAAAAAATCGAAGGGCAATAAAGCAATTCAACATGCTGATTATTTGCACACTTTAAAATACGCCTGTGATATTCCATTGAGTCGCAGCCAGTGGTTGCCGAAAATAGCCAGGATAAATTTCATCTTCAGACTGACAGACGGACTGACAGACGGACAAACATAATTCAAATATAGTCTATTACATACATGTAGTTCGTATATGGTAGTATAATGATGACACAGTAACATAGAACTTCTTTAAAGACACGTGATGTATGACTGCTTTAAGACAAAAACACTTCTTTGACACTCTGAATTTATCACTAACAGAGTGTGCATCATACATTGTTTACTTTGGACGACTTTTTAATCAAAGATCAAAACCATTCGCGTTTCTTCTATCAAAACGAAAGCATATTTGATCTTATTCATGAAGAGTTCTTAGAAATAGTTCTTAGAAATATAATTAAGTTAGTTGAAGAGTATTGACAATATGTTAGCAAACCATTTTGATTGATTGTTTTTGATATCGAGAACAGAATTGTCACTTGAGGATTTTCTTAAAACAGCCGCTTTATCTGTGTTTCAATAGTGCCGTTCATAAAACAGAGGATGAGTGACATCGCTATCCCAAGTTGAATGTCTTTGACATTTGCAACATGACACGTCTGACATTTGTTGCGATATATTCAGACCTAAGAAAAACACTTTAAAAATAAGAACTGGATTCTATTATTTGTATTAATTTCTCAAACATAAAATTATAAAACTTATCTACAGTTATTTCTTATGTCATCCTGATTTCAAATTTTAAGTGAACTGTTTTTGATCGAAAATCACGTAAACCAGTTAACAGCTGTCAATTACAATAATATTCTAAAGTTTTCACGTTTTTAATTTGGAAGATGGCTAAAATCAATTACATTAAAACTTAAAACCAGAAACAAATTTAAAAAAATAAATACCAAAATATGTGAAGATACTCATTCTGTAGAAAGACTGATGTATATCATGTATTAAAACTTTGATATAAAAAACCGTCGTAGTTTATCAGAGAAAATCCGTAATTATTTGTTTCATTTGTATAACAATATAAAACCTATTTGGCAGTATTTCTGAGTTCATCTTGATATGGTAATAGCCTAGAACTTATAAATAAAAAGTTACTTTAACGTGTTATGAATCTTAATGTCTATAAACGATTAAATCTCACATATATTTCTAATCGTGATTCATGTTAATGCGTTAGAAGCCGTACTTCATGAACCAGAGCTTTTAAGAAAATTAAAGAGTGGATAAAATTTCACATTTTTCTTCATAACATCTTGAAAATGTCATTCTTTGGAGTTATGGCGTGATTTTAAGTTGACAGGAGACATCCATCAATTATTCCAATCGCCTTCGTCTCACGAACAACAATTTCATAGAAGCACTACAGAAGAATTTAGAAGATAGTCTAAGAAATAACCTTCTTTGTGAGGGAGTGAAATGTATGCAAAAACATCGAAGTGACTCTTGAATATTTTGCGCATACCAAAAGAAAAAAGAAGGAAATTTATCAGGTTAATGTTAACCATTATAATAATGACATGTTTTGTCAACATTTTTTTTTTTTTTTTTTTTTTTTTTTTTTTTTTTTTTTTTTTTTTTTTTTTTTTTTTTTTTTTTTTTTTTTTTTTTTTTTTTTTTTTTTTTTTTTTTTTTTTTTTTTTTTTTTTTTTTTAATGTATGTTATTTGTCAGCGAATGTATAAATTGAACATACTTTATAATTGACTTAGTCTGATAAAATGTACGTAGTGTGATTTTCTTTAATATGTTATTAAAAACATATTTCAGTTAAGAATATGCATGTAATAGTTTACATTTGTTGAAAGGAATATTAATTTTTAAAAGAAGTCATGTAAACAAAATTGTATCTTTATCTACTTTAATGATCCTTTTGACCATTAAACATCAAACAGTAAATGTAAATAACGAGCGTTTTCATTAAGAGACATCGCCGTGTATGTATTATTGTAATTTAAACTCTAAGAAATGGCCTAGATGAAATGAGGACAGACAAATTGCCTTGTGTGAGGCTTCCGAGTTTAATAAAGGTTGTCCAACACCATGACAGAGTTCAATGTCTGTTTTATTATTCTCAAACAATTGTCTTGTCAAAGCTAATCCTCTCCGGAAGCCAAATAAATATTAGTTTAAGAAATCAATAACGACAGTCCTGTGGTTAATAAGATGCAGTGTGCATAAAATACAAGGACCATGAGTGTCCTGTATATATCACATTGAGCACAATTTGGCACCCAAGTACCACGACAAAGGATGATTGTGAAGTATCATTTCTGTGAAAAGATTTCAAAATATGGCCAAAGTAAAATCAAAGCGGTGATAAGATCATAAGCACATTGACAAAGAACATTTCTAAAAATTCCCTAATACATCGAGCGTGAGAACCGGTGATATATTTTACATGTTCTTCGTGAAAAAGACAATGTAATTAGGGAAAATCTGTAATGACATCTGATTGATTACTGTCATATAGTACAAACTTGTAGTTAGCTGAGTTCAGTCAAAATTAGTCGCATTGTATCAATAAACTTGTTTGTATTTAAAGACAAGCAAAACTCCAGTAAATAAATTCAGAATAAAAATCCATAAATCAGTTTATTGATAGGTATAGTTAAGGCATCTAAATGCAGGCATACAAATGTATGTTCAACATCTATTCTGCAAATGGGAAGGTTTTTGACTAGATACTGACTAAACGTATGTGAGACATATTTTATTTATTTTTTACTGTATCTATTCTGTCTTATGAAGATGTTTATAATGAAGGCATAAAGCATGTAGGGTGCAACGTGCTAATAATGACAGGTCACAACACAGTACATATTACTGCTAAAATAATATTATCATCCATTTATTTGCCCTGCAAAATTATTAATATTGAATTTCATATATTCAATAAAACATGCAGGCGGTTTTAAAAATGCATCATTTATCAAAAATAAAAAATGAGTTTATAGAAAATAATGAGAGAGACAATTGTCCCATTATAGAAATACTGGTATAAAATGCCTGTTTTATTTTGTAATGTAAAATACATGTATATAATGTGCACACCTGTCATGTGTATCACGTAACAAGTCCGTCCCACTGGCATTCCATGCTTTGATTATTCTAGAAAGGTTATATATTTCGTAATAATTATAATAATAATGACCTACTTTTGCTTCCAGGAACAAGTATGATTACTAGTGTCATGTTTCATTAAGAAAAACAAGCTCCTTCTTTCGTTGTACTCGTAAAATGTCTAACATTTATTTCTATTTAAGAATAGACATAGACAATACCCCGTAACTGCATCGTGAAGCAAATTCGGCAAAAGCGGAAAATGTGACACGCTTATCATATCTTTGACGATTTAAATGTAACTAAACGGTATTAGTCGAGTATTAGCAATTGTGGAGCCTTTTGAAAATGTAATTTTGGAAAAGCATCGACAAGAAGTTAAAGTAGAACAGAAGTTAACGCCATTCCAAGCCATACGACTTATGTTGATAAACATTTCTGACAAATAAAGAAGTGCTATGAATTGATATAAAGATGCCATGACTCGTAATAGAAACACATTTAATTTCCATAATATAGTATCGGCACTTAGCTAAAATGCAAACCTATGTTACTGTAATATCTTAGATCTCAAATAATATCACGGCTTTAGGAATGCTGGCAAACTTGTCGGAAATGGATATGTACTATATTAGTTCATGGGACACTTTAATACCGTGGGTTAATGTTAGAATACTATTAGCACTTAGGATACGAGACACAGTGGCATTGGTAAATATTTTATCAGAGTCCCAGGCCACATAATACATAGTCAATGTTCTTTTTATTGTCATTTTGCATTAGTTTTATAAAATTACAAGTGTACATAGAGATGAACTGGTTAGACATCCAGAGGACGTCTCACGTGTCTCGGTACTATACACCGGACACGTAAAAGAAACAATGGGTATATTCGAAAAAGTTTTATGGTTTGTACCCAGATTTCTTTGTATCTGCATCTGTCTCTCTTCAACCTGCGCCTTTGGCAAGTTCACCCAGGGAGATATCCCAGGGTCGGTCGGAACTATAAACAATAAAAGAAATTAAAAAAAGAAAAGAGTGTTTTCTATGACAGAAAATTAAAAGTATGTTGCAGTGATTTCTGTACTTGAAGGTAAATCTATTGGCGCAAGGACATATGCTGTTGCTACAACGATTTGGAATATTTGAGGTCTTCAAAATATTAACGTGATTACAAAATAGTATTTACATGAAGCATTCAAACAACTCAACACAAAGTTCTGATTTATATTCTTGAGGAAATAGATGCAAGGGTTAAATTCCGTTCAAATTAATGTTTTACATGATCTTTTAAAAATGCTTGACGTATGCACCGGAATGGCGCGTTTTCTCTTAACGTTTCACAATAGAAGTGCCGAACGGCTTACAAACTACCCGGGACAGGAGAATATTAAGTAAATATCATTTTGGATATCACGAAAAATCGACAAAAAATCATGACATTCAAAATGATATTTCATTTAGATATGCATAGCAAAGTAAATTATCAATCTTGTTAAACCAAATAAGCATTTTTCACTTTCTTGACAACTACTCGCTTTAAGGTTTCCTGTTGTGCTAGGGGCAACGATTTCAAATGAGTAATTTCAATACTATCTCATTCTAGAATTATATTGGGATTACATTGAATGTATAAATTGTTGTTCTATTCTGATTTGAGGACTGCATGATCAAGCTGTCAATCATTTATGTTCTTAAAAAAGCGAAACAAAATGTTATAACATCCATTTGCAAACACCTAGTAAGTACTCTTTCACAAAATTATGTATATCCCTGCTTAACCCACGCCAGATAGATCTCTTTAAAAACGTTCTGTTCCTCATGTCATGATTTAGTTGATACGTAACAATTCTATAATTTATTTTTCGTTTTGTGTACAGTGTTTACTTCCCTTGTCATTTACTGCAATCGAGTATCTTCTCCATAGACTTTTCGTCATGAACGCCTTTACATAGTCACTGCAGTTTATTGAACATCTTAAAATTGAATAAAACACATATTCGTTGTATGAAAACATGACCATAATTTATTCAGTTGTATGACATGTCAACTCTACTTGCAGATTAACCAAGTCACTGTTTATACAACAAGATAGGTTTATTGATTAGGTTTTCCGAAGTAGCGGATTTTGTTTGCTTCAGCATGTTTTGAAATTCATGCATAAACTCATACATCTAAATATTTTTTTGATAGTTTCGGTGCCTTAACGGATAGGGGTATAATAAAGATAAAGAAAGATACACAGAAACATGTACAGTCGTCTGTCTGCCTGTCTTGCCTGTCGAAAAGAACTATAGTTTACCAGGTTAGCAAAGAACATTACCTAGATAAATTCTGTGTGCTAAATCAATATAGAAATTGGTCAAAGGTTAGTCCTGATGATCTCTTGGTCAAAGAATGTTAAAAATATGCTTTAGTGTAATTTTGTTTATTCATGTAATAACTTTTAAGCTTGGTGTCTTTACCCAGAATAGTTGTTTCATCTAAAGTTTGTTACTCAAAATGTCTTTATAGATGATTGCAAATATTGTTGATTTTTCAACTAAAATATGGCATTATTAATTGTTTTCCATGACTTTTGGATTCTTAACATGACTATTGGTTGAACCTGCAGCAGGAAAATAAAAAATGTATAAATACATTTAAGACAACAGACTGCATTTCATATAGTAAGGTTTTCAATCTTGTCCAGTCAAAAACCTTTCAGTTTCTCAGGAGTACGGCGGTAAATGTTGAGGGAGGGGGATGTCTTTGCCATATACAGCCCTATGTGCTAAGAGCCAACAGAGCTTTGATGATTCTTTATTAGCTATCAACGTATTGCCTTTCTCTTTTGTTGCTATGCTCGTATATATTACATCGTTATAAAATCTATAGCGAACATGGCCATAAAGGGAAATATATGGTCGTGATCAGGAATTTTACTGATGCGCTTATTTACAGAAATGGGTTTTAAGCTGTACAAAAGAATATTTAGATTCTGTACTTTAGGGTTTATGAGAAATTAAGACAAAACTCTTACATATATCTTGGTATTTGTATATCCTTGCAGACGAAAATCCTACCATAATTCTTTTTATATGCGGGTTTAAATTTTAAGTACTACATGTAATAAAAAAACCTAGACAGATAGCGGTAGTTAACTGAACATTCATACCGTATGCTCCCAGATGAAAATGTTTATTCTTTACAAACAAACTCTAAAAGGAGCAACAATTAAAAAACACAGGACTTCTATTGCCAATATTCTTTGAAGAAATTCGCATATAACATAATTTGTTTATAACTGACTTTCACTGTATATAGAGTTACAATTTCCCCAAGTATTTGGAAATATCGCCAAATTTAACTACAGTTTTTGTTTATCCAGAATTTTCATGGATAAACTGGATTCGAAGAAATTGACAGAAAGTCATAATAAGTTTTATTACAACTGAACATTTTTGAATAAGCAGTTTCGCGCTATCACTATATAACACCCTCTCTTGTATTTGAAAAATCTATGAACATGACATTTACTGTAGAATCGAGGGTTTAACTTAAAATAGTCGAATAAAAAAATGAGATACGACATTTTTGCGTTGAACCCTCGGTTAACCAATTCGAATTTCCATGTAAAGTTCAATATAAGGAGAAGTCGTCTGATTGTTTCCGCTATTTTCAGCATTGTAATCTGTAAATATGCTCCATTTGGGAGACCAAGACTGTTGTTCTTAAATAATGCCTTACATGCAATTCTCCCATAACTGTCTCAAAATATGTTCATCATCCGAGACAAGATCATAAATAGCGTCTGAACACGCAGTCCCTTCACACTAAATCTCAGCGTTTTTTGCTTTGTTGCTATTTACCGAGTTAGTCTCCTACACATAAACCATTTACCATACACCAGTCTCTAATCATCAAGCGTCCTATCACTCTTCGGTCAGGGGTGATTGATAAATATCTTATACTTAATGCACTAAATGTGAGAAAATAATATTTGAAAATTTCATATGCATTACTGCTTAACTAACTTAATGATTATGTAGCATTTACAAATTTCAATCATTCATGATAAAAATGGATCTTTATCTTACTGAATATAAGCCTTCAACCGAATCGAATTGACGTGTTTCTTTTCACTTGTCCAGCACATGACGCCATGCTGATTTTCTTGACAATTTTCTTAAATTGGATATTACAACAATTTTTCAAGAAATCACAAGCAGTATGTAGCAAATGAAAAACTAACCTTGTAAATTAAAAATATACTAATTGTTTTCTTTTTGTAACCGAATTCGGTGTAAAACTTGTTTATAGTCTTATGACGTAATGGACGTAAGCAGTTAAAATGAAACTAACGTGACAATTATTTACGCAAACACAACTACTTGTGAAACATTGATACCCCTTTGTTACAATCATTTATATGAACTTAGGAATAGCACCAAGGCACATTTTACCTTTCTGCTGTACAAGTACACGTCTGTTACATGAAATAAAGTTGCATATTGTACCTTATATATTTACGGCTAGGTCTTATCTGTTTTTGTTTTTTTCACTCGCTTTCAAAAGCGTGTAAACAAAAGGTGGTCGCAAGTATCGAAATCTGCAATTTGATAAGAAAAATGTATGCATTTTGGCTGCTTTTGCAAATGATCACTTTAAAAAGAATAAATACTGTCCTTACGGAGCTTTTAGACATGAGCTTAATTCAAATACTAAAAAAAACTGTAGCTCGTTTTCTAAGAGAGTGATACTGTACAATCCATCTCGTTGCTAAGTTTCTTTATATGACAAACCCAATTTGTGATTAATTATGATAGAGAAATATAGCAGACAAGTTATGTCAATAACAACTTGTCAAAATGACATGCATGATGAGTATCCAAGTGCTGAATGTCTCAATGGTTACCGTATCTCAGGTCAGCCGCATTCATAAAATCAGATATTTTTACACACAACTGTGAGACAGTTATTGAGAAAGGAGAAGACCTTCGAATTGTTTTCTCGTGCTAGGCGTATTACCATTCTCAGTATTGATGTAAAATCTAAGAATAAACGGGTTCGATCCTTACCATAGCCATGTCGGTAGTGTCCTTAGGCAAGACACAAATAACTCCACATTGACTTTCTCTCTTCGCGGTTGTTCCATATGGACTACAGTAACTATGCACATACTCCAGGAACCGCTTACGGGAGTTATTTAAAACTAAGCAATACTGTTCAGATGTATCAAACAATTAAGTTACCATAAATATCTTTTGACTGTTTTATAATTACAGTTTGCTACTTTATACTTAGAGAGTCAACATAATTTTGTTTTGTTACTTACTGATTAACCTTTGGATTATTGGCAAGCACTAAGAATAGTCATACGGACATCTCTTATTGTATATCAAAACGCCATTAACAGATATCCTAAGAGACTCGCATGGTTATATCGTTAGATACAGAGGATCTGTATACTTCTGTGTAATATTTGTGTACACATAATGGACATTTCAACTTTTAGATAACTGAAAAAGAACTGTCTTTTCATACTGGATATTGGTAACATGTTATAACAGATAATATCTATGATATTTGCGTAGATACTTGCCTGTGTCTTATGGAAACATCATTATGTCATTCAGCCAGAAATAATTCAGTTTTATCAATGTTGCCGTTCTTGTTTATGAGGAAATATCAAAACAAAATCAAGAAACAGGAATAATCAGATAATATGGTCAAACAAGAATCGTTTTTTAACAGAAACTAATTTCCAACATTGAGACAAAATATCTTCTATGCACGCACTTTTAGTTTTGACGTCATACCTTGGCCGACTACTTGGAGACTTGAAGTGAGCTCTGCTGTCGGCGGTACTGAATTGTTATGTGGTGTAGGAATTTAACAGTATTTCTGTCGAGAATACCTTAATTTTGTAATTCAGTATAATACCAATACCGTCAATTAAGTTTAAACGGTTAGATACATGATACTAACACATAAACAGATTTTGCCATCAGCTGTTTGCTTCCGAAACCAATCTATTGCTCCAAAGGTTAAGTTACTACACCATATATTTTTACGAATCTTTGTCACTCCAAACGACTGAACCATTTTTTATCGATTTTTCTGTCGGTTTTATTTTCCCGGTTGATGCAAGAATGTAATGGGCGCACTCATATTCAGAAAAACAACCAAAACCTATCAACGGCCTATATAACCTGGAAAATCAATCAAACTTTAGTGCGCCTACTAGATCCATCAAAAACAGTGCTAAGTAATTGAACTTATTTGCGATACCTTAAAGTCACATTAGCCATTTAAATAGTCATAAATAGATAACACAGTTTTGGAAAGACTAATGATAGATTTGTGTTTATTTGACTTTAAAACAATAAATACAAAGAGTTAGACGAAATAATTTTTAAAGACATTTTTATTAGGGCTCTAGATACATAGGTTTGTCTGCGAAACAAAAACATCAGTAATTTACTGTAGAATAGTTTAAAGATGTTTATGTAATTGTCAGATAAGCCGATACTTTTTATCTTTAGAGTCTGTAAAATTAACTTTTTTATTGTTTAACTATTTAAGTCGGTGTCAGACGTTTTCACTGACCGAATATTAAATTGATCTATCAACTTTTATTGTGTTTCACATCATTAAATTTAGAGTATTGCGTAACAAGGAAATATGGCTGCGGTATTTATAACTCACATTCGGTATAAACATAAAGGTTTTTTTCAACAAACGAGCGGTTGCTATCTTCACCGATGTTCATTTTGCGCATTTTCCCAGCTTCTGACTAAGGAAATACTTCAGTCCTTACGCACAAACCATTTACATCACATGCAACCGTACACAAATATTGCATCATAAAAAATTGAATTAGTCTCTCGGGTAACAGCAGTAGCAAGAACTGATTGGTTAATATTTTGTTGTCTAAGTATGAGCCGTAGGAAACTAATCTATTACTTTCAGAAATATGACAGCGCTCGTTACTTATTTGAGAAAATATGGAATATTGATAGAGTGTGGTGGAAAGCTTGACAACAACTTCTTTCTAATTATATCAGATTTTTTATCTTTGTGATAGTCTAGAATATAATACAAAGTTTGTTGAGATTGAACTGACTTTTTAAAAACTAGTTTAATCTTCCGTCGACTGACTAAACATTTTAGTAGTTCATGCGGTAAGAAACATGACATTCATTCTACTAAACTTAAGCACATTTTAAAAATCACATAGACACATTCATTTCTATAGTTGCCATAGAACAATTTCTGAAAAGTTACACTGACACACATTGTTGCAACTAATCTGCTACTGATTTACAATGAAAAACATCTGATGTGAAAGTTAAAATAGAAAAAAAAAACTATATGTTGATATGATTTATTTTGTTCTCTGTGTTTTACATTTTGGTTTATTATTGTTACTAGGCAACATAAATGTAACTCATAACATGCACTTAATAGTCCATGTACCGACGTATGCCTCCTCGCATAAGCTGAAAACTAATGAACATGACATTTACGATAGCAGTTCAATTTCAATATAACGGAATTAAAATTTCAATTTTAGATTTAAGAAAATAAGAAGTTGTCTGCTTTTTTTATTTTTTCCAGACTCTTTCTCAATAAATGTGCTCCATATGAGAGACCAAAATATATTTCTGTTCTTAAATATGCCAAACACGCAATTGCCTCATAACTGTCCCGTGACATGTCCAATATTCAAGACAAGATCACAAATATAGCCTAAACGTGCAAATCTCAGAATTCTTTTTTCGTACCTAGTTACTGAAAAAAGACATTAGTTATCTATTGGGAACCATTTACCATATACAGGCCACGCTATCATTAAACGTTAAATTACTCTCCAAAATGACATCCGAGGCGCGGAATGATTGATAAATATATTGCAGTTAGCAGTAGACCAGGGAAAATATTAATATCTGAAAAATTGAAATATATCATTGCCTTCTTGACTTATGTGTGAGGATATAAAATATTGATATTCTAAGAAAAACAAAGAAATTAATTTTTTCGATCAGATCAATCATAGCGTTGTTTATTTTATTTTATAAATTTCAACCCTGAAAATGCGATATCATGATAATCATCATTCTAGATATATACCTTCGGCAGTCTTTCCGAATCGACGTGTATGAACAACACATAACGCCAGCAATGCTTCTGGTTCCTTAAGAGTTGTTTTAAAGTTATTTTTTCAAGAAATCAGAAGAAACATAGTATGTGAAAATCTTACCTTGTCAAAAATATACCGATAAAGACCAATAGGCATAACAACGTAATTTTTCTGTAAACATTATTTTCTACACACCTTTAGTAGCGCGACCTACAGCATCTAAATAACAGAAATTTTAGCGGACAAATGTGTATTGTGGAACACGAGTTCTCCCTTGATGATATCATTAATGTATAAAGATTAACCTGTGAACATACAGGTAAGTGTCTGCTATTTCTTCTAAACTCACAAAGGAACATGTTTTCCCTTTTAACTGAAGCGTGAGATACAACATGAAAGAAAAGGCCACATTTTACTTTTTGACGGTTGGGTTATATTAGGAAATAGATTTTACTTTTGAGTGATGCATGTATACTGGGTTAGTATATCACTGTGAGGAGTTAAGATGCGTTGTAATCTAATCACGAAGGCCTGGGTTATTAATTATGAAGTATCTAAACGACAAACAGTGATATACTAACCGGAACATAACGCAAAAGTAAAATCTGTTTCATTTCTAACACGTTTATTGGAAATAAATGTTGAATTATTTCATTACGCAAGCTGAGTGACTTTTCAAGTTTCCAGACAACGTTATAACATGTTGATAGTTCCCATAACGTTTATTCCCTATTTCTATGATTATTACAGTATACTTGCACTAAATTGTTTTAAAAGAAATGTCTTCATATTAAATTTTACAAGGTGGTTTTCATAAGTGTACTGTGATATAACGACAGGTTGTATCAATACCAGCTCAATGAAGTACGCAGGCGTAAATTACAAAAGCTGAACATAGTTCCGGTCATCAGAGTTATATATCGTTAAGTATATAAAACGCTCAAATCCTTCTTTCCTTATATCAGACAATCGTCTAAAGAAGTGTGGTCACAAGCATCGAAATTTGCTTAAAAAATCGTTAAAAACCCGTTTTAGTTAGAATGCTTAAATAAATACCCACATTTGATCTTCTGATTAGATGGAGTACCAATCGTTATGTCTTGCTATTAAATGATCACTTTTAAAAGGATTATTACTATTATGACAGTTATAAAATGATTCAAAAGTAAATGCAACACCTCTCCTTGAGAAACTGATATTAAACAAACCCACACGTTTGCTTATCTTCTTTACATGACAAATCCAATTTATAAAAGAGATATATAGCAGACAATTTATGTCAACAACAACTCCTCGTCAACAGGACATGTACAGTATTCAAGCGTTAAATGTCTCAGTAGTTATCGTATCTCTTTGTCAGCAACTCAATACAATCATATATTTTGGTCATAACTGTGAGACAGTAAAGTAACTGAGAAGGAATACCCTTGTATTTCTCTATCTAGCCGAAAGCCTTTAAGAATAATGAGCGAACTGGTTCTCCGTCTTGATGTAATATCAAAGAATAAACAACTGTAAGCAAATATATCTATTTGTGTGATGAAATACAAGTCAATGACCAGCAGAAAGCAGTCGTAACCATGGCTAACTTCTAGCATTTCGTCCACAGGCGAACAGAATTGATCTCGTTTCTAGAGTTGTAATTGATTCTAATAAATTGACCAGCTCGTAATTATCGTAGACACATATTAAGTATCCATGATATGTTATCAGCAAATCTATGTAAATATAATTTCTTTATAAAAAATTCCTGCGTGTGCTACTATTTACATTGGCAGCATTCTGAGCGAATGAGATTTGATGAAAATTTATCAAGAAAATTCATCAGAATTACGAGCCAGTCAACTGTAAATGAAGCGTAAATACTTATGTAATTGAACTTGCAATAAAGTAATGAAAAACAAATTTCAGATTTCCCACAATCTAATGAGAAACGTTTCCAGAGCAGTTTCTTCGCAAGAAATTTTATGAAATATTATGTCATTTTAATCTTGAAATATTAACAACCTTTAAGACATCTACTTTAGGTTTATGAATTTTTTTGTAAATATCAATGTAAACACTGAATAGAAACAAACCATTTTTAAAAGTGACATTCTTTCTCTCATTGTATGGAACCTTTGATAAAAAGCTCTTGTTATAGTTCGCCCAATAGTAAGAAGTAAATGGTATTTGGATTCATTTCGCAATGCCTGTTTAAAACCACCACATAAATTTAGTTTATCTTCACACACACAAATCATTGACTTCATTCATCATTTGAAGAATATAAACAGGCGTTGTCAACATCACTTTCTAAGAAAGTTTGATGACGTGACTTTATAATCATTTAAAGCATTAGAATATAATTCGTGACATGTCTTGATATTTTTATTTGCTTTAAGATATTGACGACATTCGATAAGTAAGTAGACGTTTTGAATTGCAAATAAATACTGCAATCAGTTAAGACACTATCACATGTATCATGCATAAATTGAATGCTTGTATCGCTGTGTTATCAAATGACCTTCTCCGCTACTCTATTTCATGTAAAACATGTAAAAATGAAGTAATTATTCTGTGCACGACGATTGTAACTCATCATGCATATATTTGTTTCAAACCAGAGTTCCAAACTAAGACATGATAAACAAATGTAACTGGATGAAACTGCATTAAATTCGTCAAACAAACATGACAAACACGATAGTGCATGGCAGCACGAACATGACAAATACGATAGCACATGACATCACGTACATGACAAACACGATGATGCATGGCAGCACGAATATGACAAACACGAAAGTGCATGGCAGCACGAATATGACAAACACAAAAGTGCATGGCAGCACGAATATGACAAACACGAAAGTGCATGGCAGCACGAATATGACAGACACAAAAGAAGATGGCAGCACGAACACGTTCAGCTTTACACTATTATTTTCTGTATTACGATACACTCAAACTAACTACATCGAACTTACTACATAATACCTTTTTCAATTTATGTCAGTATTTCAAACGTTTCTTTTTTACACATTTTAAGCATAGCTATATAAGACAGGGAGAAGGCTTAATGTTCATTAGAGTGTGCATTATGTGTGAAAGTTAAAAAACCAATTTTGCTTAAAGAAAAAAATAATAAATCTCTTTTTATAACTCCTCTCTAAAATTCAAATTTTTCCTTTCTACATCACTATATAAGACCGAGAAGGCAACATTAAGCATACAATTACAAGCACGTTAAAAAGACCAAGTCAAGATCGAGAAAGCTAGAATGATATATGCGATTATTATGTAAATTTTCTAAACAAATTTGAGTACGTGCTGCAGTGTTTCCAAACGAATGTATGTGAATTGAAAATTGACAATTTGTTCATTAAAAGTAGACAGTAAAGATTCATTTTTCATTTTGGAATATCAAAATGTTATAAACAGATTCATGGGGTTGTTAATAGCTCATTGCAAACTTTTGTGTTACATCCTTGTACGCATACAAGATGTTTAGATAAACTGAACAAAGACGCGTCTTTTCAGACTTGTTATTGGTTATATTCATGTAACAGATACTATCTATGATATAAGCTTAGATATTTGGCTGCGTCTTATGGTAACTGCTTTTTCATTTGGAAATAATTCCGTTTTATAATTGTTGTTGTTCTTATTTATGAGGAATTAATAAACGAGAAAAACGTCAAGAAACATGGAAAATCAGATAATGTCGTCAAACTGGAACCATGGCGTGTACTTTTCCCAGAAACTAATTCCCAATACGATCCAACTAGAGAAAAGAACGCTTTTTATACATTCAATATTTGCACGCTGTCTTTATTTTGACGTCATACCACGGCCGGTTACATTGAAACCTAAAGTGATTTCTGCTTTCGAATCAAATTGCAATAAAAATTGTAGGAAATTAAATAGGCATTGCATGCATGGTTTAGATACACGTTTTTACTTTTAGTTACAACAAAACATCGCCTACGATCAGTAGGTTTTGTATAATCATATGCAGATTTCTGCGATCAACGGTTAAGCTTATACTTTTTACATTTACGACATGTAAAACTAATGCTTTTCCTATTATCAATAAGGGAGCACGCCCTAAAACTAGATGGAATAGTAAACTGCTTTAAAACTATAAGTGATGCATATGAGTTGAAAGAATCATCACCAAATCGCAAAATATCAAGCAAATAATTGCAGTCCTGACGGGCAAATTTGCAAAATATGTCATGAAGTGGCGTTAAACCTTCATTTACTAGTACGTTGCTCAATAATTTTTGGATGTACAGTTTATTAGTTGCCTTATTGGCATTTCATCCCCAAAAGAAGAATTCTTTTATTAATGTTCTTCTTCAAAAATGCACTATCTTTTGTTTTACGTTTTTTTACCCCAATTTTTAAAGGTTAATTTTTGAGGGTATAATCTGATAATTTTAGGATATGTCCCTTTAATTAAATCTGTTTTTGATCAGTAACTTTTTGTAATTTTTTCAAATTGACTTCGGAAAAAATGAAATATCAAATCTCCTAGCAAGACAAAATCGTAGTACTGTATGCGTACATTGTATATAAATCGAATATCTACTGAACAGGAACATTTTCAGTTTGCGCTAAAATGGAGATTTATTTTATCTCAGGATTCCACATAAGCCTTTTATAACAAATGCAACAAAATACTAATATGGCAACATAAAGAATTAATTAAGTCTCTCGGGTGACATTAGTAGCAAAATTTAATTGGCTGATATGTTATTGTCAAATTATTAGGCGCGGAAAATAAATCCATAACTTTCAGAAATATGGCAGCGCTCGTAACTTATGTAAGAAAATATGGAATATTGGTTATGCGTGGTGGGATGTTTGACAACAAGTTCTTTCTGGTAATATCTTGTTGATCTTTGTGTATTATACAGTTCTGAATTTTCCCTGGTCTGATACACCCTTATTCTACTGATTCATACGACTCATTTAAATAATAGCATTCGCCCATTTATTTTTTATTTAAAGACGATTGCTATCATTTTTTTCTAGCAATGAGAATTTTATGAAATTTCGTTTCTTGTTAGGGTAATACCTGCAAAGTCAGAATATAAGATAAAAAAAGGTAGGTCACAAGCCTTATTTGTAAGTAATGGACACTTTTTGTAGTATATCCCCGAAAGCAGTTAAAATGACCCCTATCTCATGTTGATCAATAATAAAACTCTAAATTTGGCAACGCACCGTTGTTCTTATTTAAAGTTTTGATCCTATTTCACGAAACTACATGAATTGAGACTTCAAAATGTATTCAAACTGAAAAAATATCATAAAAAGAAATTAGTTTCTGTAAAACAAATACCTATTAGTAGTCATTTGTCAAAGTTTTTTTTCTTAATGTTCAAGCAATGAGAATTTCTTAAGTTTTGCAGAAGAATTGATCAAACATCATTTTATGGAAAACTAATTTAAAAATGATGGGTCACCATCTTTTTATTGAGAAAAATGAGCTGTTGTCTCTGGTGGGAGGGTGGTGTTGGACGGGAGGCCATGTGTTTATTGCCACGGACGTAATACAGATAGCTAAATGAAACTTTAACTGGACGAATTGTGCATAGTAAAACACTTACGAATGATATGTAGCAAAAAACATATTATTCTGAAAGCATTTAACACAGTTCAAAAATCCCAACGCCAAAAATAGACCCAAATGCAATAAGGCCTTATTTTATTATTTATTTTTTAATAAATTAATATCGAGCAATATAAAGTACCACACATAATAGGTATTTTTGAAACCAGTATAAAACATGATTTAGAAGGGAGCGGCAGATATTCCGTGACAACTTGTCACAATTAATTTAATGAAGACAATGTTCATAATTAATTATGAGTATAGTTTCAATGTTAGAAGCAATCTAACAAAATATTCTGAAAAAGAAAATCAATAAAGTTATTTAAACGTAAAATTGTCATGTTTAGTGTAAGAAATAGAAAAAAAATGATTTAACGTCACATTCATTCCTCACAGAACGTATGAGGCTTTGCATTTATATTGAAACAGCTGTATGAAAATATCACATGTTATTGTGCTCAAAATTTGTAACTTCACTTCAATTGGATAAAAATATACTGATTCTTTTTTTAAATTCGTTTTCGTTTTAAGCAATGTCAAATTGCAAAATTAAGTGAACACCTACATTTACATTGATCAAATTTAGTTCCTGCCCTGTGTATAACACTGTTAAAACTTTAACTTTGCTGTATGGCTGTTGCAAACAGACCAATACGCCATTCATTTGAATAAAACCGGCACAAATATCAAGCGAAATGCTACAATTAAAACATTACTTTAAAACATTACATGTAACCCCTTTCCCCGCGGGTCATAGGATGAGTAGTATTCAAATTACTTAACGCAAATAATCACCTGACCACAATAATACTAAAAAGGTCAGGGCTGTTTTACCTAAATATTCTTCAGATAAATTAATTAGAATTATTGTTCTGAAATACTGTCAGAATGAATTCAATTCCTTTGGTACAATTGTTTTATCGTTTGATATCATGGCACTTTTGTAATTCTCATTTACTGATGACCTTTCTGTTTGATTCCTGACCAATATCACACTTCTGGGACTAACACATTTACGTTTACTACAAATCAAACGAATACTTGAAATACTCGTAATGAATTCATGTGTGTACCAAAACTGTGACAAGAATACCATTGATGCAAAGCATCAAAGGGCGCCGAAAATATTGTGTACATGTGTGGCGTTATATAGCTAAAATTACCTTTTTGATAAGCAATCATTATTAGTTTGATTTGAATGAAAATTTTTATGAATATTTGCAGAAAACATTTAAAATCATGGTGGTTTTAAAGCTGAAAAAAAACGGAAGAAAAATTATTTAAAAAAATTGGGCTTGACCGGGATTCGAACTCCACTCGTAAAATTAGACGGTCATCAGCTTACCCACTACACCACGGAGACTGCCTTTAAACCACGTGGTAAAAAATAAGCTCATATTATCAAAACCGATAAGGGAGAAGTTGTTTTTCGTTTTCGTATTTTTTCTAAAAGATATGAATAGGAACATTACAATTAAACAATAACGTTTTAATGAAGGAAATGTGTATAATCAATATTTTAATGTCTATTGCGTATTATTTTGGCATACAGTTAAAACCATTTTTCTTCGCATTCTAATAACCGCTCCTAGCATGTACTTCCGGAAAAAGTATTCCATAATAGGCCACCGCCGTCATCGGCGGCGCCAATAATATAAGTCAACCTGGATGATATGAAGGATTTGAACTGATTTTTCTTTCACTGGCTACATCAAAAGGCAAATACTTCAATTGGTGTCTTGAAATCTTAGGTATAAGTTTTGTTTAACTGATAGAATATTATTACAAAAATAATTAAATAATATCTGTTTAAGATTCTGTCAAATATCATTCAAACAAAAACTGCGCTATATTTCTAGCAAGTAATGTTTTTGGTAGAAATAAATGTCATTTCCGCCAGTAAGACATCTTTCTTGGTTCGAATCCCAGCCCGAGCACGAGGTGTGTCATTGGGGCAAAGACATTGATGCCACACGTGCCTCAGTCCACCGAGCTGTAATTGGGTAGCAGTGGTGAAAAACTCGCTTCCTTTCTCTCGCGAGCTTGGTGACATCAGGAATGAGTGTTCGAGAGCGATTTAATAAGCTACGGAGCTTTCTACGTAATCGAACTAAAATAAATTCGTATAAACTAAATAAGAAGTTCTTGTACATGTAATTGTGCTCCTTTGACTTATCTATGAAAAAGTATAGTTAAAATGATGTTACAAGTATCTAAAAACTAAAGGTTAGTGTTGTGAAGCGGTTTATGAGAGAATTTTTATTGATTCCTAACATTTGTCGGATATAACAAAACAATATATCGTGCTTAATTTAATTCACCAAATTACCACCATAGTCAATGTTCTAGTAAACAGACAAGTGGCTGA
>JAFMSR010000447.1:0-50936 GCA_022818135.1 Saxidomus purpurata
TCATTTGCGTGGGACTGGGGTCCTTCTTTCCCGACCCAAGCTATTTGGTAGTGATATATCTACATAAACATACACGTTCTTACTTTCTCTCGCTTGATCTTGCATGGCATACACGTGCAAAGAGTCTGTCACTCCAATTTTCAAATGATTTCAAATTATTGGAAAAGGTGCGCACGCATTCAATATACAGTCAAACCTGTCTTAAGAATGCACAAAAAGTTGTCTCTGAAACGAGGCTGCTGCTTGATTAACTTTTTGTAATGTGATAACAACTAAATTGGATAAATTACTGCGATAAATTACCTTTTTCGCGTGGGTTTTATTTTTGCTAATTTGTGCGAATGAAGCATTTCGCGAATTCATCACATCCGTTAAAATACACAACAAACTGATTATGTATAAACTAGTGCTCGCTCGCGAATGAAAAAACTCACGAATAAACAGAAAATTGGAAAATCTCGAAATAAACGACTCGCGAATATAAAGATTTTTACAGTAGTCAGTTATGATATGAAATATTTCTACAGTTTATAAGCATAACTGAAGTAGCAAACCAAGCGATTCGCAACAAAAAAATTCCACTTACAGGAGGTGACTGTTCACAGAAGATGTTTTAATACGCTTAAAATGGCGAAATGAGACATATAAGCATTGGAGCTTTATATTGATGTTTACTAAATAGAGGTGACCAATAACACTGGTTTAACTGTACTTAGAGGCTCTAACTTCCTCTCACAGGCTGGAGACAATATTATAACCATACAGTTTCGATCTGCACCAAAGTACGTAGAAGAAATCGCAAAGAAAAAAGGCTATCCGATCCTTCCCCTGTGTGTCCCTCCCGAGTACCATGGCGAATGCGGGGCCAACCTCATACGTAAAACACAGTGCTCGTTTAGCTGGGACTGGGGCCCGTCTTTTCCTACACAAGGAATTTGGTTAGTGAAGATTTAGTTAAATGTCTCATATAAGGTTTTTAACATGAATAAAGTCGGGTAAATCTGAGAACCACAGAAGAGTTATGCGAACGCCAACGTGAGGTCTTGCCACGAGTCTAAACATTTACTTGAAATCCCAAACACTTAAAAAATTTACTGGTAAACTCAAACACTCATTTGAAAACTCATACCGTTAACTTGAACTCTCAAACACTTTCTTGAAATATTGTAATCACAACATATATAATGCACACTTATTGACATTTCTTCTTTAACGTATCTGATTTATTCCTTTAAATGAACACTTTTATTTAAGCACGATCTTCATACTCTCCTTATTATATCTTACTATCTTTACAATATGAAATTGTTTAATTAGAATTGTGTTGCAGCATTATGTAAGTAATTTACTATGTGAAACCTCTCCATAAATGATCAAACGATTACATCAAGTTTTTGTTAGGTTTTATGTATTTTGTACTCTCACTCGGAATTTAAACATGGGTTACTGGCTTTGTACTATATGCTTCAGTTTCCTGTATGCATACATGTTGTTTGAAACAGAAGTCTGAAATAAAAATTACGTGTAACCGGCCTTGATTTTGAATTATCTGCCCAAGAGCACAGACTCTTGTTATATTGGCAGATAATCCAAGATCAAGAAGTAATTCTTGACGGGGACAATTTTGCGACATATGTGCGTTAATGGCAATTCCAGTTATGCATTATCAAATGTCAGGTCATTTTACCCGCCTGTTGGCGTAATAATGTCATGAATCAAAAGACTTTATTTTATTTTAAAGTAATAGTGCCAATACATCAAAGGATTTTGTTTTGCTTCAAAGTAAATATGGCTTACACGACTTTCTTCTTTGATTTTCACTTAATAATGTCATAAATCACACGATTCTGTCACACGATTCTGATTTACTTTCATGTAATAATAGCATAACTAACACGATATTGTTTAATCTTCACGCAAATGTTTAGTATATCACACGATTGTTGTTGCACTTTCAAATAATAATGTCATAAATCACACGATGATGTTTTAGCTTTTACGTAATAATGTCATAAATGACATGAATTTGTTTAATTTTGAACAGGAAAGACATCTATGTGCAGGCATATGACACACTTGTAATGAGAGATGTAACATCCGAAACCATAAAAAGTTCGTATCTGATTTACCGAGTTATTGACTTGTAAATTGTTTATTTATATGTCAATGATTAAAGAAAGTTTCTTTATTGTTTTTCCATTTCTTTTATTAATTTTTGGGTCATCAAATATGTATATTGGTGTATCAATGCGCCTTAAATTGTATCGCTTATGTCAAAAATAGCTCTTTACTCGAGCGAAATACATTGTTATTCTAATGACTACAGTTTAAAGTTTGAATCGTTTTCAGACAAGGATGGTTCTTGGCTGCTGAAGGTTGACGTATTCACCGAAGTTCCCGCAGGTACAACAGCCAAAGGTCAACTAGAGGTCAAACTGGCTAATACAACTGTAACCCAGTCCATGCAAGTAACGTTGACGTCAGACAACAACAAGGCTACACTAAACATAAGCATTCCTAAGGTAGTTCGCTCTTTTTTGCATTACTGATGAAGTTTATTGCCGTATCTTTCTGAACTACTTTTAGTGCGGATGTATTTAGAAATGTTGTAATGCTTTGGAAAATAAGTTGGTAGTAGATATAGCTAATAGAATTGCTACGCTTCGGTTGCCAACCAGTTTCATCTCTCTTGCTAAACTCAGTCCTGCCCACGGACTAATACCCGTGTTCAGTCAAAGCGCAATCCAGGTGTGTATCGATTTGAATAGATAGATCAATACTATGTTATACATGAAGTTGCTATAAAGTTGGTTATATTTCTGTGATTCTTTTCGTTTTCTTTAACAACACTAGACCAAAAATCAGCCTTCACACCACTGCCATAGCTTCAGTTTTAATTATTATTTCGTATTGGCCGAAATGAAAGATGGAAACCTTTTTCTAAACACGGCATTGCATGTATGCACCGGAAAAGAATATACTTATTTCTGTGCTTTTCAGACTGCCATGATCAAGGAATGGTGGCCAAACGGCTATGGAAACCAAACCCTGTATGACCTATTTGTTTTCTTCACGGACACGTTTGGCACAATGAATAACAAAAAAATACGCATTGGATTTAGAACGGTAGAGATTGTACAAGATTACGTCTCGGCCAACAAATCGTTAGGTACTTTGTAATTTTCCTTGGTTTTCCCCCTATTAAACCATAATTGCATTTAACAGATATATCGCCCCATATTGTAGAAAAGCCTTTGTTGTCTAAGGAGCTGAGGTAGTGATCTGATTTGGGGTAATGACTCCTCCGGATTGGAGCAGTGACACTTTACCTTCTACACTCCTGAAAATATGATGATATGCTTATTTTTGATATGGGCTTATTTTTGAGAATTTCCCGCAATGGCAGATCTACTTTTGTTTATTTGTTAGACGAGTATCTTTATAAAAATTGTTTTAGTTTGATGGCATGTTAATTATTTCCAGATTATTTTTTTATTTCTTCACTGCTTTCTGTAGAAAAGTGCTTATAATTGCGTGGGTGCACTTGTTAAGATAATTGTATAGTTACCTGAAGTTTAAAAAGGTACTAGAGATATAGTTAACCAACCACGTTTAATAAAATCCATTTGATTTTTTAAGCAGGCAAATATTATCTACAGGTATATGGTTAAATTTGCAGGTCGTTCATTTTACTTTCGAATCAATGGTCAACCTATTTTCCTGAAGGGGTCAAACTGGATCCCAGCTGACGCATTTTTAGAGCGTGTGACCAGAGAGCGGGTGTACAACTATTTGAAATCGGCAGCAGATGTACACATGAACGTCATGAGAGTATGGGGCGGAGGTGTAAGATATTTTAGTCATTAACTTTATTCAGTCGTTTGTAAACATACGTTTTCTCAAGAAGAAAAAGAAAACAAGAACCATCTTTAAAAAAGATTGTCGGCGCAATGTTGAGCATGTGAAAGTCTAATTACTTTGGGGTCACTAGGTCAAAGAGCAAGGTCACAGTGATCTTGCATTTAAGACTGTTTCTGCTCAGAAAGTCGACAATGCTCTGACATAAAGTCTTCAAACTTGCTAGGACTATAGTTTATGAAAAATAAATGCTCCTTATTAATTTTGGGTCTCCAGGTCAACGGATAGGGTTGCAGTGACATTGTGTTTAAAAAACTGTTTCTGCCTTAAAACTAAACAACCCTTGGACCTAGTGTCTTCAAACTTGCTAGGATTATTGCTTTTTCAGAATTTTGCAGATCCCTACTGATCGTTAATGACCAACTAGACCATCAGCAATCTCTTGTGTTGCAGTAACTGGTTTGGGGAGGGGGATATGCGTTTGATAAACTTCTCTTGTTTGATAGAAGTTTAAAGTCATAAAGAAGAAAGGCTTCCATTAAAGTAATTAATGCTTGTAATAAAGAAATCGTTTTGTAAGCGCATGACTACCGAAGAGACGTATGAAATGGAGTTTTAATACGTCTCTGGTCCATTTATCTTATCTTTGTAGATTTATGAATTCGACATGTTTTACGAGATAGCAGACGAACTTGGTATTATGTTATGGCATGATTTCATGTTTGCTTGTGCAATGTACCCGACTGACGATGCTTTCCTGGCTTCCGTTTCAGCGGAAGTTCGACATCAGGTGAGTTCACAATTGAAAACACGTAGTGACAAACTGAATTTATTTACAAAATACGAAAGGTCGATAGTTTTGTAGAAACAAAATAATATTCTTGCTAAAACGACATTCTTGACAAATCTGGAGTATTTTCTTGACAAAATGAAAGATTTTCTTGAAAAAAAGCGAAGGGATTGTCTTGACAAATGGAAAGCCTAAATTTCCCAACAAGATAAATTCTTTGTCCAGTTTGCTTAGCAGAGCGTTTCTGCGACCGAATCGTTGGTTCGAACCTGCCTATATATTGGATGTTATGTTCTATCTTGAGTCTCGTGCATCTGTTTCAAAAATTGTAAATTGTATTTTATAGTTATAGAAATTATAAATGTCATGTAATCGTAAATGTAATTTGTAATCGCAATGCTAATTTAAGGTGAGAAGAATGAAGCACCATCCATCCATTGTAGTTCTCAGCGGAAACAACGAAAATGAGAAAGCCCTGAGACAGGATTGGTATGGTACAGATGTTAACTTTACCAGATACAAGAACGATTACTTAAAGGTAAATATTTTTAGGCAGTTTTTGTTTTACCAACTCTGAATACGAGAGGTGTTAAAACTTTCCGGAAACATTCAGATCTCTTTTTATTAACCAACAATTTTCTAATTTTATCAGTTTTGTCAAAAAGGGGAGGGGGGGGGGGGGGGCAAAAAATGGAACACAACGAATTCTTCTACTTACTATAAGTTCGATAATTGACGACAGACAAACATTTCGTAATCTGAAAGCATACAGACTTAGTAATTGAATCACTGCGAATAACAGTTTACAGCGATCATTTAATGAAAACGCTTTTCTCAGCTATACAAAGACACAGTTCATACCGTCGTGCTTGAAGAGGATACAAGTCGACCATTCATTGCTTCTAGCCCTTCAAATGGCATACAATCGGAAGTGGAAGGATGGGTTGCTAAGCAACCATGGAGCACATTCTATGGCGATAGTAAGTAGAGCTGAATGATATGAAATGCACATTAAAATGTAAAAGGTCATTGACATTATTTGGAGAAGAGTTTGTTCATGTCTTTTGATCGGTTTGATAACATAGTTATTATAGCTTAGATAATCATACATGATATCCTTTAACCGACCAATAATCCTTTCCTTCGCGACAAGCATAGGTCATTACTTGCCTTGAACACCATAATAACTTGTCCCGTTCTTTTCTTGAAATCGAATATATTGTTTTCATGAGCACAACGTATGTGAATCGCCATTAAATGGATATACTAAGAGTCCGATATTGAAAAATTAAAATGTTTGTTAACGACATAAGATTAAGTTTGAAAGACGACATTAAGTTATCCAATCAATAATTTTTAAAGTTCTTTGCTATATTTTGAAATCCGTAACAATATTAATGTGATCGCCCCAGAAAAAAATAATTAAATTAAGTAGAAGACCTGCATGTATTATATACATATATATAACGAAAACGCTTTCTTTTAGCAGCTTTTCCTCCAAGTTCAGTGTACAAAAATATTTGTTCATTCTTCTCTCTCCTTACATGTTATTATTTCAAATGATTATTTTATTGATTATTTATAGTACATGAGTACAACTACCTGGTACCTTTCTTCGATCCCAACCAGTACAGGATTCCTAGAATGTCTTCTGAGTACGGCCTACAGTCGTTTCCAAGCTTTGAGACCCTCGAACCTGTGTACAGCGAGCAGGACATGGACTACTGGTCTGATCTAAATGACTATAGAAATCATCATCCATTCGGTAAGTCGACGGTGGTATTTAGAAAGTTGGCGATGATATTTAGAAATTCAATTCGTTATATTTTTTTTGCCTTTGGTAGGCAAATTTTTTATATGAGTGAGATAATGGTAAATCTGTTTGTCAATAGTGCTTGTAGCAACTTATTTGCGATTATTTTTTGACGAACTTAGACTTAAAACTCTTGATCTGTGTTTTTGTGATCAAGTTTTGCAAATAAGTCTGTTTTCTTTTAAATCGCGAAAATTTCGTCGGGCGAAAAATAGAAATATACCCGTTTATCGATTTTTTTGGTTTCTAAAAGATTATCAAAAAACAGTACGGACTTCATTTAGTCTAGCGCACTAACTCGTATGGATCTTAAAGTGCAAGTGTTTGCATTTGTATTGTATATTCTCAAGCAATGTTTCAGGTAATGTAGAGATGATGGCAGAAGCCATACAATATGTCAAACTACCGAACAATCCAGACAGGAAACAACGATTCAAAGATCTGATTTACGTCACACAGGTAACATTACGCATATATTTCATTTCAGCAACATAGTTTCTAATCGTAAACCTTTTTGTAACAGTGTACTTACAGTCTTTACTGCAAAACAGCGATATTTTCATTTTGATTGGTCCGTTTTTCTGCCCATTAGTCAACCATATGCCGGATATTTCAGACTAGTATCAAAATAAAAGTAATGGATCAAAGAAGGGAAATAAAACAAAGCTACTATCAATAAAATAATCTTATTCTATTGAATCAAGATTGATCATGCGATTGGAATGAAAGTGGAGACAGAACATTACCGAAGATGGCAAAACAAGCTTGATGAGGAAGGTCAAGGGAACACCATGGGAGCTTTGTATTGGATGCTGGCGGATATCTGGCAGGCGCCCACGTGGGCTTCTTTAGGTAATCAGGAATGTATTCATTATAAAACGTATTGAAAATATTTTTCTGGCTTACTGGGTTAAAAAAGACGCAGTGATAAATCACACTTTATCATGAATAAAAACTCTAGATTTTGATCTCGAGATCGAGTAAGATGAACAATATATCCAGATCTTCTTTGGCTAAACGTCTGCGATTTGATATCATATGTGTTACGCAATCTGTGTAAAGATCTAAATATGAAGGATTAAAATTGTACTAAGTAACATGATTGCTTTAACTTTAGTACTTATTTCACAGTAAGGTGAAACTCCCATTGTCTCATACATCGGTGCAACATGCACACACATAAAATGGTGCTCCTACAGCAATTGGTTTATACACGTGCGGCTAATTGAGACGTCTTTTTTTAGAAAACATATAATAATTTTCAGTACTAATTATCTTTAATTGGTTTTACCTGGTGTGGTATAGAAAACGCAAATTTGCATTAATCATGAAGTTACATAATTTCTGTTATACGATTTTAGAATACGGTGGTAAATGGAAGATGCTTCATTACTTTGCTCAAAAGTTTTTTGCACCCACACTTATCTCGCCATACTTAGATGGTAATTACATCGACGTTTATATTGTGCTTGACGAACTTCCGGTGAAAGAAGTACGTCATCCAGTACATCATACACTTCACTTCCGGCCGAAGTCTAATCCACGCCCATTTAGTATAATTGATATGAGTACTTGGGGCAACAGTCACGTGACCAACGATGTTTCAACTACTCTGATTGCTTTGCAACGGCCTGACGAATTCAGTGGAAATCTGTATGTTGAAATGTATTCGTGGGATAACATGCAAGCCTTGTATACATGGAAAATTCCTTTCACAGTAAGTAATTTTCCAACCCATGCAATACACGATCAGCTGATCGGCAAAGGTTTACAGTCAGTCACGATATCCACTGTGGGCATTTCAATCAGCAATTTCAAAGAACACCCATTTGAACAAATGATGTTACAAATTAAAGGATGGGCAGGTCCTTTTTTGAAGTAAAGCAGGTAAGGATTAATCCATACTGACGATAACTTGAAAGTTGGACATAAAGTAACGACAAATATACCAAAATGTTCGTGCTACGTCTCTACAATTTGCCCTACTTTCCGATCCAATCAAATGCCCCCATCTGATTAAAAACGGCAATATTTATTTTCCATATTTGCTAAATATCTGCAATATGAAAATAAGTAAAACTTATTTTAATACACTTTCAGATGAATAGCACTGCGGATTCAGTATTCAGGCATGATATTCAGGATATGGTCACCATCTCTGGTTGTGAGAGGAGCAAACGATGTTTTCTCTTCTTTCACCTTGGGGATCCCATTTCGGGGCCAACGAATTTCATACCTCTCTCGCAGTACAGCAACGCAGAAGGACTCAACAACGCAAGCATACAGGCATGTAGATTCAGACTACTGATCGGAAATAGAGGTGTAAACTTGTCTTTGCTGAAAGGTGGTCTTTACTCGCAGGTGTTCTTATAACGATGAAAGTCACTGTTTTCTCCGTGTGCGTCTTTATTCACAGGGTTGTCTTAATTAGCTGATGGTCTTTGCCACATGTTTGATAACGACAATGATGCTGATATTGAATTTCATGATGAAGAAGTTGGTGATGATGATAAACTGCTGATGGGTGGTGATGGCGTTGATGTTGACAATAAATCAGTTTAATGAGCATATAAGATAATATCAGATACTGTGTGTTTTAAAATTTGTTTAAGTACATTTTAGTAAAACAATTATTTCATCAGTAGTACTTCATATCTGAGGATCATATTCAGAATGTTTGTATGTACACAAAATGTATATATCGAGTTCAGAATGGGAAACTATCAGATCTTTTTCTTCGTTATATGAACATTCAATAAACAATCCCGTTAGTATAATCAACACTAGCCACAAAGGCAGACATCGTCTTTCCACGAACGGTTCTAAATTAAAGACGAAATTAACAAAAGGAAATAACTAAAACGACATCTTATTTTTCAGATCTCAGATGTTATGTCTACATCAAAACAAGACGAGTTCTTTGTCACTTTAAGCACAGATGCAATAGCGCCATTTGTATGGATTGAAGCTTACAAGGTCAAAGGTCGTTTCTCTGACAATGGATTCCTTATGATTCACCGAAACGTGACTTTAACATTCTACGCTTGGGAAACAGTTGATGTGAATACACTCAAAGCAGCGTTGTCTGTTAAAAGCCTTATGAATATTTATCACTGACAAAAAACATTTTACTTAACACAGTTGAGAAAAATGAAAATGTACATTCTTAATGTCGTGATTCCTAAAGAAGCATTTTTAGTATTGTAGTGACCGAACAATTTCAGCTTGGAAAAGAATATAAAAGAAAAACAGCATGCTTTGTGTCTTTATAATTTATATACAATGTATAAACTACATGCAAATAATCGATGCAAATACATTTTGTACTAGAGCATACGCCAGCATAAACGTATATGCTAAAAATTAAGTAGTTCCTAGAAATGTTTAGCCTCCACAGATAAGAGATAATATAGTTAAAACTTCGAGGTAAAATGTCCTGCAACCTATATAAACCAATCTTGATGACTTCTTCCTAGTTCTTACCAGTAAAGATTCTGGGGCTCGCAATCAAATGTTGCTGCTGGGATTTGAACCGACGACCTACGGGTGAGGAGTCCGATACTCTACCCCTAAAGCACGGCTCCTCATTTTATAAGAGACGATTGGCACTTAGTTATAACTGCAATACCACGCTGATTTCACCAGTTTGTATATTAGAGAATGTGATACATAGAAAGCAATGCAACACGTGTAGTATTTGCAAGTTATATCACCTGCATTCTCTGGATTCATGTTGGAAGTGCTTGATTTTCAATTGATTTGTAATAGTATTTCTAACCATTTGAGACTTTTTATGTCTACCTAACCAGTCCACAAAACTTTAAGGATCATTGAATGTCTGTCGTCCGTCCGCCCACAACTATTTTTTTAAACTCTGCATCTACATTTTTGAAGCAATCATAATGAAACTTGAACACACTCTATATGACCACAAGACCTCCAATGAGTTCGATTACGGGCTTGATCGGATTAGTACTTCCTAAACCATCGCCCCTGATTTAACAAAATGTGCAATATTTAACTATGTTTACACTCTTGTACCTTCATGTCTTCACTTATTCTAAATATATTTACAGAGAATGTGTATGACTACAAGATCTCAGATGTGTTTAATTATGGGCTTGATCGGATAAGTTCTTCCAGAGTTAAGGACCCTAATTTATCAAAAATTGAAATATTTAACTGTGTTTACACTCTTGCACCTTCATTTCTACATTAATTCTAACCATATTTACAGACAATGAATGTGCATTGCAATAATATCTCGGATGAGTTCAATTATGGACTTGATCAGGTCAGTTCTTTTAGAGTTATGGCCCCTGATTTAACCAAAATTGCAATGTTTAACTACGTTTATACTCTAGCACCTTCATTTCTTCACTAACCCTTATATTTACAGAGAATGTGTATGACCATAATATATTGGGTGATTTCAATTATGGGCTTGTACGGATTAGTTCTTCCAAAGTTATGGCCCTTAGTTTAACAAAAGTTGCACTATTTAACTGTGTTTACACTCTAGCACCTTAATTTCTTCACTTATTCTTATCAATGTTGATGAAACTTGGCAGGGATGTTCCTTGCATGAAGCTTTACCGAAATTGTTCAAAGAATTCCATTCCATGCAGAAGTCTGGTTGCCATTGCAAGAAATAGGAAAAACGTTAAAAGTATTCTTCTCTGAAACAACAAGGCCTGAAGCTTAGATATTTAGCATGTAGCATTGACTAGATAATAGACATCTACCAAGATTGTTCAAATTATGACCCCGGGTCAAAATCGACCCCGCCTAGGGGTCACTTTATTTTACATAGGGTTATATAGGAAAATCGTTTAAAAGTTTCTGAAACCGCAAGGCCTTAGGCGCTTAGATATTTAGCATTTAGCAATGCCTGGCAGAGCTCTACCAAGATTGTTAAAATTATGACCACCGGATTAAAATTGACACCGCTCGGGGGTCACTTGTTTCAACAAAGGGGTATATAAGAATTTTTAAAAAATCTTCTTCTCTGAAACCGCAAGCCTTAAAGCTTAGGTATTTGGCACGTAGCATTACCTAGTGGATATCTACCAAGCTCGTTAAAATATTGACCCCGGGTCAAAATTGACAACATACAGGGTGGTCACTAATTTTCATATATACTTATATAGGAACAAATTCTCCTTCTCAGAAATCAAATTGCCTAGAGCTTCAATATTTAATATGTATCATTGTCTAGTGGACCTCTACCAAGTTGTTCAACTCATGCCCCCGGGTTCAAAATTGACCCTGCCTAGGGGTTACCTTCTACAGGAAAAACAAAGTTTGTTCAAATCATGCCCTTGGGGTCGAAATTGAGCGTGCCCACTAGGGGAGGGGGGCGTCCCTTGTCTGTATATAGAGTTATATTAAAAACCTATCTTTCAGTGACTTCCTTAGTAACCAGTGACTTCCCCTAGCAACACGGACTTCCTTTCGGAACAGGTGACTTCCTTAGCAACCAGTGACTTCCCCTAGCAACGAGTGACTTTCTTAGCAAGAAGTGACTTCCTTAGCAACAAGCGACCTCCTTAGCACTTATTAAGTCCCTTAGCAACCAATGACTTTCCCTAGCAACAAGTGATGTTGATCATGCTATAAGTGTCTTCTTTAGCAACCATTGACGTCCTTAGCAACAAGCAACAGTTGTTTTTGGCAATCACTGACTATCAAGTACTGACTAGTGATTCTCTTAGCAACTAGTGATTTTCCCTAGCAACCAGTGATTTCCTTAGGTAAGTGCACTGGTACTCAAGTGAGCGATATAGTGCCGTCATAACTCTCTTGTTAAGATAACACTTGATACAAATGATGAACAGCCCGCGTATTTAATCATAATTCACAATTTTTGTAGAAACAGTTTCACGTAAAAGTCATTCGTGACCAATCCATTGCATTGTTATACAAGTAAGATAACACAGATCACCAAGAAAAATACTTTATTTACAAAATAAATCATTATAAAAACAAAAGGAGTAGAAATACGATTAAACTTCATAAAAGTTTAATTTGAGGCGACAGTTGATATAACGTAGCCTAAATGATACGCTAGTAGTGAAAATAAGTTGGTACTTCAGATCTTCATTTGTCTGTGTTGGTGTCCTTTTCTTGCTGTTGTCCCATCTAGGCGATTGGAAATAAAGAACGTGTCTACATTAGACGCAGTTTGAAGACCAACTATCAGCTCGTTGCTGTACATCTTACATTTGGAAACTTGTTCTGTGCAGTTGCAGAAGGTATATGCAGAGCAATATGCGTCCTTAATGCATAGTTCTTTACATTTCGACAAGTCAGCATCTTTGTCTTCTTCAGTTTCGAATCCCCGAACCACTCCAGTAACGCTTACATTGGTCAGCTTTAGTTCCGAGTCGATCTTACCTGGAAATACATTGCTTTGCCATAGATGATCAGGTTCCTCAGTCTTTCTGGCCGATAAGGTTTTTCCATCTCCTTTGATCAAATGGCATGTCTCATAGTCAATATTTGTACTCGGGCAAGTGGTACAAAACGAAACTGCCTCGCAGTTTATTTCTTGAAGACACATGTCTATGCATTCGGCGATTGAGGAGGCTGGCTTTTCGTTGTAGTGGTCATATAACCTCGTGTTACTTAATTCAAGACCAGCAACCAGGTCTTCACAAGATTCAATCTGGCCGTTCTTTTGAAGGAATATACAATATTCCATTTTCTGTGTGATTATATTCTTTCGTATTCGATTATAATCGACACCGACCGTTTTCATATACCTGTCTGTAAACAACTCTTCAACGGAAACCAGTTTGTATGAAGTAGGAACTGGGTTAGTTTTAACCTCTGACGCCCAGGTCAACGCGCTTCCATTTTCAGGTGGTGGAGCACCAACAGTAACCGTTTTGGTTTCGACGTTTTCAGAGAACTCAGACATTTTCTTTTCTTGTGAAGAAGACAGACTAAATTTTATCTTTATTTTTATTTTACCTGAATAACCAGCTAAGGCATTCACATTAACTCCTTTTTTTCGCTCACTTTCGTAGTATTTAGAAGACATCTTATGTTCAAAAGTATACCTGGCTCCAAAGGTAACTTCTGTTGCAAAATGTGTACCATACGTTTCAAAAAAGCTGAAGTAAAGATCCGAATCCATGCCAGCTTTGTTGAGCTTATGGATCCATTTGATGAAAACATCATCGAAGTTCGGAGCACTGTCTGTGACCAACTTGCTAAAGTAATAATTGCATTTCGCCGTGGATAATATATGTACAGATTCACTGGAAGACATTTTAGATGCAAAACTTCTGTAACCAGTACTTGCCGAAAATTTTACTGCCCTGTTACCTCCACTTACTTTGGCATAAACTGACAACGCTTTTGACAATTGATACCTATTTTGTATTGTTGTTGAAGTGAATGAGGTAATACATGAGATGTCAGGTATAACAACAAGTCCACTTGGTACTGAGAACCGGCAGTCTGCCGATTGGTGTCCGGTAGAATAATCTGCTTTAAATATCGGGAAGGTAAAGCCGGGGTCATGGCCAACAGCGAGTGGAAAGCCTTTCAATATATTGTAGCCCAACATAGCGTAGTCTAAATCAGGAAATGACTGTTTTAGATGTTGTCCTTTGCAATCCTGGTACACTTGCTTTGAACCTAAATGTAAACGATATAATGAAAAGTAAATGCGCTACAAAACACAATACAAAGCATTCGGTTGGCTACTGCATAAACTAACATTCGCATGATGTAACCACATACATAACTATCGTCAGTAGGATAGAGGCACTACACGGATGTTCGAAAACCTTATTTTCTTTGCATGTCACAATTCTATGACAAATGAATTTTGGCAAATTTACAGGATTAGTACATTTTTGTAGTACGAAGTAATATGAATAGCAATTTTGATGTAACTACTTCGTCGCCCATTTGTTGAAATCGAAATGTTCATAACAAAAGAATCCAATTAAATGTTTTTGACGTGCAATTATTTGTCATTGGTGAAGAACAAATGTGATTGGTATTGAATTTTCTTGATTGACACCTGGCGTCATGTCTACTAGATTAAAACGACACTACGAACGTATACCTACCGATGTCATATCCCGTGTTCTGAGATTCATCCGTCTGCTTGGCTGATGTAGCAGAAACCAAAGATTCCAAGGTACTGTAACATTAATGAGACAGTGTCTTATTTCTTTTTGTATTTTCGAAGCACTATTTCATAACATGTTTAAATCTTGCTATTTGGCGATATGTCGAGAAGAAAGTGCTAAAACTACGCTATTTAAGGTACACAGGTATTGATGACATATTACTCGATTGTTTCTGCACAATACATATTTTCGCGTTCCCTCGGCTTTTTATTTTATTGTAAGTAGAAACTGTTTTCCCCTATATAATGTCTCGAGTACTTACAACAGTTTGATCTCCATCTACTTGTGCTATTCTAATACTTGTATTTTATGTGATCTATTGTTAGGTAACCACGTTAAGTAATTTGAATTCGCTTGTTACCTGTTCTGTTCCAACTGTAATACTGAGAAAGTAACAAAGGCAGCGACAACTATCATGCACAGTATCAGAAACTTCACCAGCGTTTTCAGTCCCTGAAACAAGTAGAATTACTTTACGTTTGACAGGTTCTTGTTAACTTTATCATAACTTCCTGAAAGGCAGCTGGGTAAAGTAGAAGCTAGGATAAGCAAAATGTCAGAAGTAAGAAGAAGGATGAAGTATGAACAGTTCTGAAGCAACTGAATGCCAAAACGTCACGTGGCCCAGATGATAAAACTAACCAGATATTGTGCAACGGATTGCCAACGGTTTGCAACTTTATCTGGAGGGAAGGAACACTTTCACAAATACCGAGAGAAGCGACCATGGTCCACCTTCCAAACGTGAAGAGTATCGTAAGCAATCAATGGACTACCTCTCAAATAGTATAACCAGTGTAGTGGAAAAGAAAAAAACATGAACGCTTTGTTAATCAGCGAATGAAGTGGCACCTAGGGACAATTCAACTTGTAGCCCATAAGCAAGATAGAGTCGAGAAAGTGCACTCCACAGAAGACCAGTCTGCATATCTTGCGCAGGAGATTGAAAACAAATCCCAAGAAAAGAAGGTAACCGTCGTAGCACTTTCGTTAAAGACAATCAATATCATTCTTGGGCCGCCAACAACCCGAGTTACATGAAATGTTGAATAACGTCCTTTCTGTAAAAGTATGAAATGCTTGCAGGTGCCTCCAGTCATAATCACAAAATGCGTATGAGGACATTTGGAACAAAAATATGAATATAGATCTATATGATTTTACAACACATAACACAATAACATTTAATTTGGTACTTACTACACCCAGGCAGCGAATTTTCGCAGCTCTATTATAAATCGACTGATTATCTTCTCTCTTGGCTTGCTCTCGCCGCAGAACGTCTTTCAACTCCATGTTCTGTTCAAATATTTCTAGGTAGCCACTGTTACAGCAATATCCAAGTGTTGCTTTTACAGAAGTGAACAAAATTATATCTAATATCAGCACATGTATTGGACAGTTCAGCTCGAAAGGAAGTTTCTGCACCTGCAAAATATCTTAATGTGAAAGACATTAATGAAACACGGAAATTGTATGCATACAAACGTTACCTTTGAAAATTGATATAGAATTACCTAAATATTAAAACACAAATCAACTGGCTGCCCTTTTCTTAGATAAACCGATATGCGATCTCGAGGTGAATACACATAACAAGTTGTTTTGTCTTTTTTTTGTTCATCAAAAGAGTTTCTGCGTCCGCGTTTGTTATCAAACGGCGTATCGGTTACTCATATTATGACCGTAATTGCAAAAACAAAACTCTGTCAAAACAAAAATCATCTTTACCCTGCTGACAGCACGCCTTTATGTTTATCAGTTCTGGCCATATGTTTGTTGGCCAGGTTAACTGAAATGCACTTATTCGAGATGCGGGTTAGACTTCGTGCAATTTTGTCGTACTATGAAACTGGTTAACTCGAAATGCACTTATTCGATATGTCGGGTTAACTCGAAATGCCCTTATTCGATATGACGGGATTAACTCGAAATGCACTTATTCCATATGACGGGTTAACTCGAAATGCATTTATTCGATATGACGGGTTAACTCGAAATGCCATTATTCGATATGACGGGTTAACTCGAAATGCACTTATTCGATATGACGGGTTAACTCGAAATGCAATTATTCGATATGACGGGTTAACTCGAAATGCACTTATTCGATATGACGGGTTAACTAGAAATGCCACTAACTCCCGATATGACTTGTTAACTCTAAAGAACTAAACTCAATATGTTGCATTTAATCGAATATGCATTTTTTTCCATACTGACGGGTGAACTGAAAATGCATTTATTCGATAGTGACGGGTTAACTCGAAATAAAGTAATTATCATTGACGGAATAGCTTCAAAGCACTTATCAATATTAACGGTTTACAGATATATGTTATTATAATTCCCCGTACTTGTTTTTAATAAAACTTTAAACTAGTAGTTCTTGACATACTTGACAACAATATCAATTTTTACCACAATGGTGAACATGAAAATGATCTTCTGGACCTATTCGAAACAGTTATTAAATAAATGTAAATACCTTAACAGGATAGCTCAATAATTTAAAATATTAACGTTTACGATATATGTTATTATCATTCCGCCGTACTTGTTTATAAAAGTTTAAATAGTACGTCTTTAAAGGTTACTTTTAGATAAATCCCTGCAATAAAAATATGTGCTTGCTGTATTTTAGTGTGTACGAATTGTATACATGTTGAAATAAATAAACAAGTTAAGAGGCACGTATGAATTGCTTTTTAGGCTACAAGCACGCTTCTCTGTTTACCCGTTAGATTGATTACTAGCGTCAAAGAACACCCAATGTTTAACGGTTCTATAGCATTTATGGAACTCTTGTTCCGAGTCTGAAAATTTCAGAACATTATAAAACTCATATAGATTCTAGTTCATCTAATCTGCAAAAGGACTCATTGTTTTCTGTGAGGCTACTTTTTAACGCCGAAGCGTAGCATTTCTATGAAATTAAAGAAATATAAGTAATGTTTAAATATTAATGGTAAAGAAGGGATTGTTTTAGATATTCTACTAAATATAACAAAAACCAGTTCGAAACACCATTTTCCTAAAATATCACAGAAATATCAGAAACAGCGGATTTTTACATCCCCTATATATCTGATCTGGTCGACCCTGTGATACGGTTACAGTAAAACATATATTTATAGTAATCGTGACCTATGCTTTACACGCGTAGTTATACAAAGTTTCTATAAGTATTGCAGTTCAAAGACTTTCTTAATAATTTTCTCCGCCAGGTAACGGATGTACTTTCAAATCTTCATGTTCATATTGTGAAAATTTACTTCTATTTCTTTTGCTAAAGTTTTAGCTTAAGAAGAACTGTGATATGCCCTGAACAGTTGAAAGGAGGCCTACAGCTAGAAAAAAGGCAATTTGTTTCACTGTTTCTTCATTTCGTAATGTTTCGACTTTTGTAGAATTTTTGTGTTGAAGAAAGTTTCTTGTTTCTTGTGTAACCGATTTGTATGACTATTTAGTTAGAAACACAATTTGAGCAAGTTGGGCTAGTAAATCTTTCAGATTTGAAACAACACCCATTTATTTCGAACCCCACCCACCAGTGAAAATATATGAAATTTTCTGAACACGCTGACAGTAACAGATTCAGAGCTAAAACATGTTTTCTTTTAATATCTTTTACTTCTGTATTTCAGATAAAAACATCGTAAAAATCGTCAGTTTATCTAATATTACTCCCATGTGGTTAATATCACATCATATTCAATGCCTAACAAGTCCATAATAAATTGTTTTATTTTATTCTGACTATAATCAACAAAATAGTTTCAAAGACCTTACATTTTTTTATTCCTGTGTCTTTTGTAGATATTTTCTGAATAGAATAAAGTTTGTGAACCATCACTGAATTTCAACGGAAAAAAGAGTTCTTGATAAAATGCAGTTGAAACTAAAACTCTCTGTGGTTTCAAAGTCAAATATGTATGAAATAACAAAGACAATATGCATGTATCACAAATTGCACGAGTCAAATGACTACATCATGTCATTCTAAGTTTAGATGTTATATTCAATGGGGAAATCCAAATATTTATATAATGATGAGCTCTCGGGTCTCTGCTGCATGGGTCGGGTGTGAGCTACAACGTTGACAGAAAGTAATTGACAACACATTCTTCTAAGTGATTTGATAAACATTATAAGCTACGGTAGCGCCTCATCAGTTGTCGAATGGTCACTGTAACCTTTCACTGATTGGTCGAATGGTCACTGTAACCTCTCACTGATTGGTCGAATGGTCACTGTAACCTCTCACTGATTGGTCGAATGGTCACTGTAACCTCTCACTGATTGGTCGAATGGTCACTGTAACCTCTCACTGATTGGTCGAATGGTCACTGTAACCTCTCACTGATTGGTCGAATGGTCACTGTAACCTCTCACTGATTGAGGGTCATGAGCTCCAGTCCTGCTACCAACCATGTCAAGTAGGCAGTTTCTCACGGAGGATAGTGTTCTAGTTCTGGTTCTTCCCAGGAACGATGGTAAGGTAAACTGCCCGTTTGTAAAACATCTGAAATACGGTTGAAATGGGCGTTAAACTTAACATCAATAACAACAACAACAACAACAACAACAACATCAACATCAACATCAACATCAACAACAACAATACATTGTTAACAAACATTATGATTTTTTTTTTCAAAACTTCGGTGGCGAAACAAAATTGATGCAGTTGTAAAGTTGATCTTATTTCTTGTGATCTCGTTTCATTATAAATGATAATAATAGTCTTAAAATTTATAAACATGAAAAGTTGTCGAACAATAGTTTCTGTCATGGGCGAGAGTTTAAGATATGAAAATCCGTTCACCCAGGCTCGCCCATGACAGAAACTATTGTTCGACAACTTTTCATGTGGTGACCTTGTTTGGCAGGTATAACATCATGTTTTGTTGTATTTACGTAATGATAATATTATTTTTAGTGAAGTTTTAACTTGTGTTTCGATATTTCTTTTAGTAAATTTTAGTAAAACAATTATATTTCATCAGCAGTACTTTATACTTGATGATCATATTCAGAATGTTTGCACGTATATATCGAGTTAAGAATGGGAAACTATCAGATCTTTTTCCTTGTTAAAATAGAATAGTTCCTTGATATATATGTGCGAGTAAGTGTAATGTACACAAGACACAAAGACCCAATACATCTTCCTGTCGTGAACTGTTTTTAGTTAAAGACGAAAATAACAAAAGGAAATAACTAAAACATTTTATTTTTCAGATCTCAAATGTAATTTCAACATCAATACAAGACGATTTCTTGGTAACTTTAAGCACAGATGCAATAGCGCCATTTGAATGGATTGAAGCCTACAATGTCAAAGTTCGTTTCTCTTACAGTAGATTACTTATGATCTACCGAAACATGACCCTAACATTCTACGCTGAGGAAACAGTTGACGTGAATATACTGAAAGCAGCATTGTCTGTTAAAAGCCTTATGAATATTTATCACTGACAAAATAATATTTTACTTAATACAGTTGAGAAAAATGAATATGTACGTTTTTAATGCCGTGATTCCTAAAAAAGCATTTTTGGTACTGTGGTGACCTAACAATCTTAATTTGGATAAGAATATAAAAAAGAAACAGCATGCTTGGTGTTTTTATATCTTATATACAATGTATATAACACATGCAAATAATACATGCACATTTTGTACTAACTTTAGCTCATATACCAGCATAAACATACATATGCACATTGTATATGTAGAACTGCTAAAATTTCAAGCAGTTCCTAAATGTATCACAGATAGATAAGAGACGGTTTGGTTAAAACTTCGTAGAAATAGTTCCTACTTGATGACTGCTTCCTTGTGTTCTGAACTGTACTCGCGCCAAAAGAAGAGATTGTGGACTGTAGATTAGAGATTGCGATACATTGAAAGCAATGAAACACGTGCAGTTTTTGCAAGTCATATCACCCGCATTCTCTGGCTTCATGTTGGTAGTGCATAATTTTCAATTGATTTGTAATAGTATTTCAAACCATTTGAGACATTTCCGTGTCTGTGAGATTTTAGCTCACCTGACCACAAAGTAGTCATGGTAAGCTTTTATGATCATTGAATGTTCGTCATAGGTCCGTCCGTCTGTCAACAATTAGTTTGTTTACACTCTAGCACCTACATTTTTGAAACAATCATATTGAAACTTGAACATAATGTATATGGCCACAAAACCTCTGATGGGTTCGATAACGGGCTTGATTTGTTAACACACTTGCACCTTCATATCTTCACTAATTTATATCACATTTAACTAATGTGTATGACTATAAGATCTCGGATTAGATCAAATAGGGGCTTGATCGGATTTGTTTTTCTAGAGTTATGGCCCCTGATTTAACAAAAAATGCAGTATTTAACTGTGTTTACACGATAAAACCTTAATTTCTTCACTTATCCCAATCAATGTTGATGGAACTTGGCAGGGATGACCCTTGCATGAAGCTCTACCAAAATAGTTCGAAGAAGAACTGTGGTTGCCATGGCAACAAATAGGAAAAAATTAAAATCTTCTTCTCTGAATGCACAAGGCTTAGAGCTATCAACAGCTTCGAGCATTGACTAGTGAACCTCTACCAAGATTGTTCAAATTATGACCCCCGGATCAAAATTTATCCCCGCCCGATGATCATTTAAGTTTACATAGGCTTATACAGGAAACTCGTTAAAAAAGTACGGAAACCACCAGGCTCTAGGCGCTTAGATATTCAGCATATAGGATTGCCTAATAAGAGTTCTATCAATATTGTTCAAATTATGACCCCCGGATTAAAATTGACACCGCCCGGGGGTCTCTTAATTTTAGATAGGGTAATATAGGAAAACTTTTAAAATCTTCTTCTCTGAAATAGCAAGTCCTAAAGCTTAGACATTGGGCATGTAACATTGCTTAGAGCTTAGATATTTAATATTTATCATTGTCCATAGGAATTTTTACTAAGTTTACACAACTCATGCCTCCGGGGTTAAAATTGACCCTGCCTGGGGGTCACTTGCTACAGGAAAAATCTTCTGCATCATCACATGACATAGAGCTGTAGAGCTTAGATATTTGGTATGTAGCATTGTCCAGTGGACCTTTACAAAGTTTGTTCAAATCATGCCCTTGGGGTTAAAATTGACCACGCCCACCAGATGTCCCTTGTCTGTATATAGAGTTATAGGAAAACCTATCTTCCACTGAGTTTCTAAAGCAACCAGCAACTTACCAAGCAATCAGTGACTTCCTTAGTCTCCAGTGATTTTCCCTAGCAACCAGTGACTACCCTTTGGAACAAGTGACTTGGAACAAGTGACTTCTCAAAGCAACAAGTTACTTCCTCAACAACAAGTGACTTTCTTAGCAGCAATTTAGTCCCCTAGCAACCAATGACTTCCCTTAGCACCAATGAGTTCCCCTAGCAACAAATGACTTCCTTAGCAACATGTAGCATCATCTTGCTATAATTGTCTTTTGAAGCAAACATTGACGTCCTTAACAACTAACAACAGCTTTTTTTGTCAGTCACTGACTTTCCAGTACTGACTAAGGATTCCCTTAGAAAGTAGTGACTTTCCCTAATAACCAGTGACTTCCTTAGGTAAGTGCAATTGTACTGAAGCGAGCGATATAGGGCCAGCAAGGCCCTCTTTTTAAGATAACGCTTGATACCACTGATGAACAGCCCGCGTATTTAATAATAATTCACTATCGTATTAGAAACAGTTTCACGTAAAAGTCATTCGTGACCAATCCATTGCATTGTTATACAAGTAAGACAACACAGATCACCAAGGAGAATACTTTATTTACAAAACAAACCATTATAAAGTAAAAAATAATAGAATTATTGATTTAAAAGTCAATTAATAAAAAGTTTAATTTGAGGCGACAGTTTATATAATGTAGCCTAAATGATACGCAAGTAGTGAAAAGAAGTTGGTGCTTCAGATCTTCATTTGTCTGTGTTGGTCCCGTTTCTTGCTGTTGTCCCATCTAGGCGATTGGAAATAAAGAACGTGTCTACGTTAGGCGCAGTTTGAAGACCAACTATCAACTCCTTGCTGTACATCTTACATTTGGAAACTTGTTCCGTGCAGTTGCAGAAGGTATATGCAGAGCAATATGCGTCCTTAATGCATAGTTCTTTACATTTCGACAAGTCAGCATCTTTGTCTTCTTCAGTTTCGAATCCCCGAACCACTCCAATAACGCTTACATTGGTCAGCTTTAGTTCCGAGTCGATCTTTCCTGGAAATACATTGCTTTGCCATAGATGATCAGGTTCCTTAGTCTTTCTGGCCGATAAGGTTTTTCCATCTCCTTTGATCAAATGGCATGTCTCATAGTCAATATTTGTACTCGGGCAAGTGGTACAAAACGAAATTGCGTCGCAGTTTATTTCTTGAAGACACATGTCTATGCAGTCGGCGATGGAGGAAGCTGGCTTTTCGCTGTAGTGGTCATATAACCTCGTGTTACTTAATTCAAGACCTGCAACCAGGTCTTCACAAGATTCAATCTGGCCGTTCTTTTGGAGGAATAAACAATATTCCATTTTCTTTGTGATTATATTCTTTCGTATTCGATTATGATCGACACCGACCGTTTTCATATACCTGTCTGTAAACAATTCTTCAATGGAAACCAGTTTGTATAAAGTAGGTACTGGGTTAGTTTTAACCTCTGATGCCCAGGCCAACGCGCTTCCATTTTCAGGTGGTGGAGCACCAACAGAAACCGTTTTGGTTTCGACGTTTTCCAAAAACTCAGACACCTTCTTCTCTTGTGAAGAAGACAGACTAAATTCTGTCTTTATTTTTCCTAAACCGAAAATGCCTGAGAAACTAGCTGAGGCCTTGACATCAACCCCTTTTTTTCGCTCACTTTCGTAGTATTTAGATGACATCTTATGTTCAAAAGTATACCTTGCTCCAAAGGTAACTTCCGTTGCGAAATGTGTACCATACGTTTCAAAAAAGCTGAAGTAAAGATCCGAATCCATGTCCGCTTTGTTGAGCTTATGAATCCATTTGATGAAAACATTATCGAAGTTCGGAGCATCCTCTGTGACCAGCTTGCTAAAGTAATAATTGCATTTCGCCGTGGATAATATATGTACAGATTCACTGGAAGACATTTCAGATGAAGATGTTTTGTAACCAGTGCTCGCCGAAAATTTAAATCCCCATCCCTCGCCACTTACTTGGGTATACACTGACAACGCTTTTGAAAATTGATACCTATTTTGTATTGTTGTAGAAGTGAATGAGGTAATACATGAGATGTCAGGTATAACAACAAGTCCACTTGGTATGGAGAACCGGCAATCTGCCGATTGGTACCCGGCAGAATAATCTGCTTTAAATATCGGGTAGGTAAAGCCGGGGTCATGACCATCAGCGAGTGGAAAGCCTTTCAGTATATTGTAGCCCAACATAGCGTAGTCTAAATCAGGAAATGACTGTTTAAGATGTTGTCCTCTGCAATCCTGGTACACTTGCTTTGAACCTAAATGAAAACGATATGATAACAAGTGAATGCACTACAAAATACAATACGGTGGTGTAGAGGTTTAGATGCCTGCCGTTCATCCCGGAGGTTGCGGGTTCGGGCCCCACAAAGGTCACGACCGTACCTCCTCATATGACACCAGTACTGGTTTGTTCCAGGAAGCGGACTCGAGAGTGACTGGATAAGCTCAAAGCTTTCTTTACAATCGAGTTAAATGAATAAGTATTAACTAAAATAGAATACAAAGCAGCCGACGGCCTAATATTATACATTATGAAACCAAGGACATACCGGTATTGCCAATAGGATAGATGTACTTTCCTTATATTCATTGCATGTTTTATTTACGCGGATAGTGATGTAATAACTTTTGTTGAAATCGGAGTGTTCATACTAAAAGAATCAATTCAATTGTTTTTCTCATGCAATTATTTGTCATTGGTTATGTCCAACTTATTACACATGGTGTCATGTCCATTTGATCCGTATAGATACTACGGACATATACCTACCGATTTCTATTTTCATGTCATATCCCGTGTTTTGAGATTGATCCGTCTTCTTGGCTGATGTAGCAGAAACCAAAGATTCCAAGGTTCTGTAACATAAATGAGACGCGAATGATTATGCGACGTTTTCCTTTTTTGTATTTTCGAACCACTATTTGATAACATGGTTAAGATCTTGGTATTTGGAAAAAGAGTCGAGAAGGAAGTGTTAAAACCACGCTGCATAAGGTACATAGGTATTGATGATATATTTCAGCACATACCCAAATTTTTTCATGGGCTGTTTTATTTTATTGTAAGTAGAAACTGTTTCCCCTATATGATGTCTCGGGTGACATGACTTTAATCTCCATCAATTTGTGCTATACTTATATTTGTATTTTATTGTTTTTATTGTTATGAAAGAAGTAAAGTAATTTGAATGCGTTGTTACCTGTCCTGTTCCAACTGTATTACTGAGTAAGTGACAAAGGCAGCGACAACAATCAGGCACAGTATTAAAAACTTCACCAGCGTTTTCAGTCCCTGAAACAAATAAAATAACTTTACATTTGACAGGTTCTTGTTGACTTTATCATAACTTCAAGAAAGACAGCTGCGTAAAATAGAAGCAGGGCTAAGCAAAAGGCTAGAAGACGGAGAAAGGTCTTATACTTAGTGAACTATTAACAGTTCTGAAGCAGCTGAAGGTCAAACAGGACTAGCTCTTCAATATCATAACCAGTGCAGTTGAAACAAAAAGAAGATTAAAAACTTGTTGATCAGGGAATGATGTTGCACCTAGAGACAATTAAACTTGTAGCCCATGAGCAAGCTAGAGTCAAGGAATTTTGCTCCACAAAAGACCGGTCAGAAAATCTTTCCAAGGAGATTGAAAACAAATTCCAAGAAAAGAAGGTCACCGTCGTAGCAGTTTTGTTTAGTACATATGACATTCTTGGGCCACCAAAGCCCATTTCGATAGGTCAGAGTTACAAGAGATGTGGAATAACGGCCTGTCTAAAATACTTGCTGTTGCCGTAAGTCAGAATCACAAAATACCTATGAGGACAGCTTGGAACAAAAATATGAATACATATGATTTTACAGCCCATAAGACAATAAAATATAATTTGATACTTACTACACCCAGGCATTGAGCTTTCCCAGCTCTTTTATAAATAGACGGATGGTTTTCCCTCCTGTCTTTTTCTCGCTGCAAAATCTCGTTTTGATCTTTCAAATCCGCATTCTGTTCAAATACTTCGTACGGCCTCATACTCGAAACCTGCTCCATTTCATGTGACGTAGCCATTAACTAATTTAATGTTTTAAGTAATATCCAAGCGTTGCCTTTACAGAAGTGAACAAAATAATATCTAAAACATCAGCACATGTATTGGACAGTTACGCTAGTGAGGAAGTTTTTGCACCTTATTAATACAAAATATTTTAGTGTGAAAGATATGAGTGACACGCGGATAATTTGTCCATACAAACAGACCCTTTGAAATTTGTATAGAATTTACCTGCCTATCAGATCACGAATCTAAAGTAAACTGGCTGCTTTTTTTTATCAAATATAGCGATATGCGAGCTCTGTTTTTGGGAGTATTTACGTCCGCGTTTGTGATGAAACGGCGTATCGGTAACTTGTTTATGGTCCTGATTGCAAATACAAAAAATCACGTGAAAGTCTGTCAAAACAAACATCACATTAAGCTTTACATATTTATATTAAAACTTCATCCTTTGACATCAGCAAGTGATTCTGCCTTTGTTGACATTGCAGACCATGATGAGCACGTGAAGTTTGTCATAGTGCTTTATCATTTTGAGTGTGTTGATTTTGTCGTATAGACTTACCACTTTGGGTATTCATCAGAGTGCATTTTGCCGTACAGGCTTACTAAGTTAGGTATGTCTGACAGTGGATATTGTATGATAGGCTTATCAGTTACGGTCTGTCTGTGTGCAGATTTTGTCGTACAGGTTTTTTGTTGTATATGCTAATCAATTCAGAGTTGTCTGTACTAGTACGTGACTTTTGTTGTAGCAGTTAATCTCTTTTGATCTGTGTGCGGATTTTGTTGTATAGGTTCATAAGTTCGGACATGACGATTTGTAGATTTTGTCGTATAGGTGTAAGTTCGGTTGTGATCTTTTTTAGATCTTGACGTAAAAGTTTATCAGCTTAGTATTGTTTGTGTTCAGATTTTGCCGCATGGGCTCACCGAATAAGTATCTAGCTGTTTAAGGACTTCTCGATTAAGTCTTATGAATAAAGGTCTTTTGTGGTATTTTCCGTAATGGCTTATCAGTAAGGGTCAGTTTTTGAGCAGATTTTGTTACATGAGCTTGCAGTTTTGGTCTGCGTGCGGATTTGCCTTCAAGGCTAATACATTGAGCAAATGTCTCCCTATGCATATAACAGTTTGAGTTGAAGTCACTAAATTTAATGTTTAATTTTGAGAATTGTGTTTAAACCTGATTTTGAAAGTGATTCAAAACATATTTGTATATACCAATAAACAGCTGGGCGATGAAAAGCGGCAATCTTTGGTAAGTTTATCATTAATGAAAGAATAAAACATTAGTGAGAAAATCTTTATTTCATGAAAGGACAATAAACATTTGTACAAGTTTGTCTCATTTTGGCCTTCCATAAGTTGTATTCCATACACAGTTTGATAAAACATAACACAGTAAGTATTGTTTTGCTACTGTGTGCTATTTTTGGTCTATCACGGTGAGTTCAAAGCAGGAAAGTTGTAAGGTTTGCGTCAATGACAGGTTTTTTCACCTAATGCCAAACAAATGCAAGCATGGTTATTTCTTTGTATCACTGCCGTCAAAATTTTGTAGTTCCACCATTCATATCTTCTTCCTGTTTTATGTTAAATAAACACAACACATAGTTACATGTTTTTAAAAAAAGTTAAATTGAGTATTATTACAGTATAAGTAGAGTATTATCTAAAACATTATAGGTAGATTTCTGTTTTAACTGTCATGCTCGTGTTACTGAGGAGGAAAAACTGTTACCGTGTAACAAGTATCTCACAGCAAACTAGTTACATCTCCTGGACTGTAACATGTCTCGCACAGCAAACTAGTTACATCTCCTGGACTGTAACATGTCTCTCACAGCAAACTAGTTGCATCTCCTGGACTGTAACATGTCCTACAGCAAACTAGTTACATCTCCTGGACTGTAACATGTCTCTCACAGCAAACTAGTTACATCTCCTGGACTGTAACATGTCTCTCACAGCAAACTAGTTACATCTCCTGGACTGTAACATGTCTCTCACAGCAAACTAGTTGCATCTCCTGGACTGTAACATGTCTCCCGCCCCAGCGTCACCGACGTAACAGCAAACTAGTTGCATCTCCTGGACTGTAACATGTCCCTCACAGCAAACTAGTTGCATCTCCTGGACTGTAACATGTCTCTCACAGCAAACTAGTTACATCTCCTGGACTGTAACATGTCCCTCACAGCAAACTAGTTACATCTCCTGGACTGTAACATGTCTCTCACAGCAAACTAGTTGCATCTCCTGGACTGTAACATGTCTCTCACAGCAAACTAGTTACATCTCCTGGACTGTAACATGTCTCTCACAGCAAACTAGTTACATCTCCTGGACTGTAACATGTCTCTCACAGCAAACTAGTTGCATCTCCTGGACTGTAACATGTCCTCTCGCAGCAAACTAGTTGCATCTCCTGGACTGTAACATGTCCCTCACAGCAAACTAGTTACATCTCCTGGACTCTCTCTGTTAAGCAGAAGATGAAAATAGGTCTGCACTGTAGCAGGCGGCACTATTTCTTACAGAAAAGATTTATGTTTAACATAGGGAGCCTCGGGGTTGCAACTTGTATGCTGTGAGTAGCATGTTATGGATGTCGGATAAAAACATAACGCTTAGTATAACATTTTCCAGATAAACAAAAAGCAAAACACCCGTTGCTCTCGTCGGCTTGCATAAACTTGAACACGTCTTTGTAGATGTACAGTCCGCCATCTTGCAAAATCTACACAGGATTCAAATGTTTCTACACAGTAACACAATCATGACAGTGATTTTAGCCGTAATGCGTCAGCAAACAAAATTTAGGCTATGTGACCAGTATGGATCCAAATCAGCCTCTGCTTCGTTGCAGTCTGACGCAAATGAACACTACTGATATATGTCTTACATGCAAAAACACATGAGACGCGCTAAGTCGAAGCAGTATTTAGTAGCTTTTAACAACAATAAAAAGTAGTCCTTTAAGTAACTGTAAACGCCAAGAACTTGATAGTCATGCACTAGAGCTCAATATGTTTTCTATTAAATACTTCACTGAAACATTTATATGTACACAGTAACGTAACACACAAGTTTATTTCCGGGTTGTGGTCGATTGAGAAAATTGGTGAGTTTGAATTGGGAGAAAGTACGAGTCTACCTCAGGCTCCGTTTGTAGACCTGTTATAAATTTTGTACTGTACATCTTGCACTCCAAGCCTTGTGTGAAGCTGAAGGCAGTGCAGTATGCATCCAGAATACATGATTTTCTACATTCATTTACAGTTGAATCTGTGTCAATTTCATTTCGCAAGACTCCAGTTATACTAACGTTTTTTAATTTAAACGGTGTCCGCAATTTTTCAGGAAAGATGTCACTTTGCCAGACAGTTTCCGATTCTTCTGTTTTCATAGCGGAAGTGCTTCCGCCAGCTTCCTTGAACAAATAGCACGTTTTATAACTGGCATCATTGCTCACACAAGAGATACAAAATGTGATTGCTACACAATGAAAGTCTTGGTGACATTTATCGATACAACTTGACAGTGTTTGAACAGCTGTTTCTCGGTAATGTCCCGTCAGCCTCGTATTTTCTAATACTGTACCGGGAACCAAATTATCACATGATTCTACTTGACCTGAATTTCGAAGAAATAAACAGTATTCTAACTTTAAGTTGATCAAATTATCATGTATTTTTTTATAATTTACCTCAAGTGTTTTCATATATCTTTCTGTAAAGAGGTTTTCGATAGAGGTCAGTTTATACGCCGTAGGTATCGGGTTTTCTTGTACTTCTGATGTCCATGTTATGGAATTTCCATTTCCGGGTGGAGAGGCGCCAACGGGTATTATCTTAGTTTCAACTGATTCAGAAAAATTAGAAACTCTTTTCTGCTGCGTATCAGATAACCTCAAATCACCAGAAAGACTGAATTTTCCGGCGTAACTAGCTTCCAGATCTACATCTAAACCTCTATCACGTAAGCTTTCGTAATACTTTGACGTCATCTTATGTTCAAATGTTTACCTAGCCCCAAAGGTTACTTCCAATGGGAAATGAGTGCCGAATGTATTGAAAAACTTAAAATAGAGTCATTATCTGAGCCGCATTTATTGACCCAGGTCAGAAAAGCGGCGTCAAAATTGGGAGCTTTTTCTTGAATTAACTTGCTGAAGTAGTAATTGCAACTTGCAGACGAGTGTATGAAAACAGATTGTCCGGAGGCCATAGCAGTTGATGATCTTCTGTACCCTACGCTAGCTGAAAAGCTTATTCCCCACAAATTGCTTAATTCACCTATCTTGATACTTTTTGTAGATGCCGCTGCTTTACCCGTTTTTAAACCTTTTACTGGCACTGGACTGTAGTCGCCTTCTAAACTGACGTACACTCACAATGCTTTGGAATATTCATACGCCGTTCGAGCTGTCGTGGAAGACAAAGATATAACGCATGATATGTCCGGAGCAATAACAAGTCCATCAGGTACGAAGAAACGACAGTCCGCTGATAAACTTTCGGTCGAGTAGTCCGCTTTGAAAATTGGGTACGTAAATCCAGGGTCATGACCGGCCGTGGGCGGATATCCACGGAGTATATTGTAACCAAACATCGCGTAGCCTACGTCAGAGAAAGCTTGCTTCAGATGAGGTCCTTTACAATGTTGATATAACTGCTTGAGCCTAAAAAGGGAAAACATGTTTTATACAGCATCACAGAAACATATTTATTTTTAGTCAAGACGCTCCATTTTAAGCGCTATCATTGAACGACATGAATTTTCGAATATGTGCGTCTTTCAGACTGGAAGTCACACTTTGCATTAAACTTAAACTGGGAACAGATCATGCAGGCACATGTGAAGCAGTAAATGAATTTTAAGGCGCATCAACTCATGTACATGCTCAAACACCTAATATCACCGAGTATCTGACTTCATTTCAAACAGATTAACAATTTCACTTCACCAGAATATTGACTGCTTCAAAAGATGAGCTCATTTCCGATGTTTCTCATCACAACACTGTAAAGACTGAAATCATGTGTAAACTCACCAAGTTCTAAGGTCATTTCGTATCCGGTATTATCACCAGACCTCTTGGCCGATGTTGCAAACACAAGCGATTCCTAGGTACTACAATGTACAAAAGGACAACGACTAGAATGTGCACTTACTCAAATACTTGTGTATACGTTTATCTGGTATTTGCTACCATTAAATGGTATGCTGAAATCATACATGAACTTGTACACCTGTCAGCACTATCACCATGCGAAGCATAGAAAATGTTTGAGCATTTGGTTTTGAATTTCGTCTCCGGAAATGAAGTTTCTTCACTTCTGATAGAGATAATAGGACTACCTGTCGCATATGTCATATAAGTATTGATGTTATACATTTGCAATTGAGAAATCGAACGCCCTCATTGGTTACTTGATACAATGAATGTATTTATCATTTAATGCTCCTTTAACGTCATTATGCTATCCAAATTTCGTGTAAAATTCAGGGTTAAGAATATACTGCAGGAAGGTATAGTCGGAACTTTCAGTTACACCGATAACACTACAATACCTTTTCTGTCTCTCCTGCGTCACCGAGTATGTTATTATCGCGGCCAATACAAGCAGAAAAATTATCAGGTATTTCAGCAGTGATGTCAGCTTCTAAAAATAAACAAACGCATAGGTTTCGTTATCAGTCAAACATTGTAGCATGTTCAATTTTTTATTCAAAGTTATAGGAAGAAACCATTACTATGCAACCTTGGCACGAGCAATAGGATCAAAATGAAACAATGTAGTCTAACAGCATTAAACGATTCGTAACTCACTCGTTCACGTCATTTTGTATACCGTTGTATTGCTTTTTGGATTACAATAATAAATGTCGAGCAAAGTGTAAGTCACGCCACATTTACAAAGATTGTACCATTACCTCTCATTAATGAAAGTGATCCTTAACATGAAAAGAGATGTTTCAAATAAACATAGCCGATACTTACAAACTTCGTGCACCACGTTCCCGCTGTGGCATTATTCATGTTCTGGTATTTGCTCTCCCTCCTCTCTTTTAATTTCGGCAGTATATAACTGAGATCCTTTGGTTGTATATCATCTTCCTTTTCCTGTCGGTCCATAACTGTCGCCATAGCAGCAGACAATTTTAACTTCCTTTTACACCAAACTGAACGACCGAGAAGTAGACCACCATAAAAGATACAAAAAGATGGGTGAACGCGAAACTATTCTAGACATAGAAGTGGATGGGACAGTTTTGCAATATCAGCCAATAAATTAAAAAAAAAAACGTTTAAGTTATTCTTTTCAGTACCGTTTTGTTTGTTTTTTGAAACACAGAAGAAAATCTTTTCATCACATAATATAATTCGTTGTTTCTGGTTGTGAATCTTAAGCAAGGAAGATATATAGCTATCTCATGTCGATGTGAAGCTTTTATTGTCCTTCCGTTATATTTGTATTAGCTTTTGTGTTACGTTTCAGTCATACATCTATTACTCTTCAAAGTGAAATTTTAGAAAGACATTTATAATTGAGTTATACTACTAGAAAATGATTATTTCCAAACTTATAACCAAATTGATGGAACTATATATCAGTTTTTGGCCGAAACAAAATATATGATTTTGTATAATATAGTAGTTTCATTCCTATTAAAGTGACATTATGCGCATCTTACTGCACATAGTGTATTTTAGTGACAGCTTTTTGAAAGCAATATTTGGTTGCTGTTCATTTAAATGTGTTAAATTAATGATTATGCCGCATTAGTATTTGAAGTTGGTGCTTTAGATATAAAAAAATCGGACTGATAAAATGATAGTTGATTGTGTCGTTGTTGATGTTGGTAGAGATTTCGGCAGTGGAAGGGAAGCAACTCCTGCATGCAGTTGTTCTTTTCTTAAATTGACTTCCCAGTCAAATAAGAAAATCATATTTGAAAAGAAAGTTATTATACAAACAATACACCAGACCGCTCGACCCCTCTAGACCACAACTCCCAGAAAACAAATACACAGACTACATATTAAAATAAAATTTAGCCCTTATAAGCTTTCAAAACTTTTTCATACTGGTAGCGTGAAGAGTTTGGTGTTTTGGGTTAAAAGCTATTATTTCCTCTACGCTTTGTACACACACCATATTCAGCTGGATTTTTACTTGAAAAAAATGCGCATAATGTCACTTTAAATATGAAGAATATGTGTCATTGTTTTTACTCTCCTAGTCCAAAACTGAAAATCATGTTAAATCTAACATGTTTATTCTAATCTATAATTATATGTTAATAAGATAAACAACTCATTATAACTCAGTTCTTACATGATTTTCAAAGCATCTTCTGTGTTTTCAGCAGCATCTATTACGTTTACCATAGCTCAATATGGCCATTTTAACGGTTAACATAACTTTAAGGAAGCTGACACTTAAGGTTATTGTAACACTTATCTAAAAGACAATTTTTGACGTTTTATAGGCCCATTTAATATTGTTACTAAATATTTATTATGTACATGCGTTTATATGCGAATAAATAAGGTTTAAAATTAAGATGTCTTACTAACGAAACTGACCATTATTTGTACAAAAAAGCCAGCAGCATAGACAGAAAACACCATTTCTAACGTTCAATTTGTAAAGAAACATACATTTCAACATTGTTTTAAAGTACATAGTACATAGTTTTATCATTGTCCTATCCGTTAATTCATTATTCTGTCTCAGGAAAGTACAAAGTGATCGCGATGCTTTAGGGCAGTATTTACTTATCTGATTTATAATTAACTTTATGTAGAATACAACATGTAATAAGAATAAATGGTAATACTGATAGTAACCTAGACTAAAAGTTAGATGAAGTTATTACAAGACAGGAGCCAGTATTCGGATTGCTACGACGACAGTGAAGCTAAGTAAATAAGATCGCCTTAGACCATTTGGTTACCGCAGTGTTAGGAACTTGTCCTTCTGGACGTTGCTTGGTTTATAATGCTATAGTCCTGGCTGTTTCTAGTCTTCTCAAAAGTAAGCTGAAACAAAAACAGTTTCTAGTCTTCTAAAAAAACAGCAACAACAGCAGTAAAAAAGTAAATTTGAACTTTATTTGTTGTATAGTATATCACGTGTTGTATTGTCGTGATATGCCATGTTGTACAGTATGTCATGTCTTACCTTGTCCTGATATGTCATGTTTCATGTTGCATCACACTACAACCATGATGTTAATATTAGTAAACGGGTTTCAAAAAAGAGATTCGGGACATAACTTATTCGGTTAAACTTGGGCCATTTATTTATCCTAGATTACCTAGGAAGATGTGAATGGTTATTAAACTTGGAACATATATTATGTCGATACACATTTTGACCAGCTTTAGTGATGATCCAATAAAACCATTCAAATGAAAAAGCAGACAGCATGAGTGGACACCCATCACCCACTCGCCGCAGATGATCCGATAATACGTGTTGTCTCTGAAAACGGACTTATCATTAACAAGGTGTTGGCTGCTAAAGACAGATGTCTGTTTTATCGAGGTGACCACTAACATAAGTTCAACTGTACTCCATTAATTCAGTTTTATAACCAGACATATACAAATCTCTTACAGTTAGCTATACACGATACTATGTAATAGATAAGAACTCGCTCTTGAAATAGGACACGAACATGAAGAGCAGACGAGACTCGTTTCTTTTTTTACGACTTTTCGGTATGTTACATTTTTCTCACTTCATTTACTGAAAGAAATAGGAAAGACTATTGTTCTTATAATGGTCAGATACTCCTATTGTTTTCCCCATTGACTTACATTATAACTCTAGTCAAAAGGGGACCCTGTATCATACCCACCTATAGGGTGTTGACCAATGAAATTACATTTTTCGAACAGATTAGTCTCTGAGGCACCAGAAACTGCTGTTTTTATATGGGGTTGACCAACCCAGTTTTTTACAATTTGGCAAGGGAGACAACCACCCCACTCAGTCAGGTGAGATTTAGGGGTCTAAACCGCATGTGTACACCTATTCATATGGCGATTTCAGTGTTATTTATTATGATAACCAGTCCTAAAATATTCATTCGCGTGCAGAAGACATTGCATTTTATTTTTCAAATGAGTTTTTTGCATTTGTAAACACAACCTTTTCTACCAATCAGGTAATGTCTCATTTAATCTTACGGTTTTCCCTGTACTTTTTTCAGCCAATCCCTGAGCCGGACTGCAATAGGATCATCTGACCTAATATGACTGTCTATATTCTTATGATTTTTTCTACTAATCTGTTTAAAAGAACATTGTAGTGTGTGATGTATATTAGCACACGACTGGCCTCGGTGATCGAGTGGTTAAGTTTGCTCACTTTAAATCACTAAATCTCTCACTGATTTAGGGTCATTCGCTACAGTCTCTCTATAAATGTGAGAAAGTTGGCAGTTTCTAGCGGAGGATGGAAGACTAGTACTGGTCCTTCCTAGGAACGATGGTTACATAAACTGCCTGTCTGCAAACAACTGAAAATACTATTAAAACGAGCATGAAACCTCAAGGAAAAAACAATATTAATAAATGGGACGATAATTTCCTTAAACCAGACTTTTTATAAACATTTTCTGCCTTTTTTTTTTTGAAACACAAATTGTGGTTTGTTATGTAGACATTCAGCCGACAATTTCAATGGGAACAAAAGAAAACATTACTTGCTTTATTTGAAATACCGAGGTATGAATACGGCAACTTGATATATGAGATTTCTACCTACATGTATTCTTTTATAATTTCAGCGTCAATATTGGTATCATGTTTGGTTGATGGTGCAGGTAAGGTTGAAACCTTTGCTTTGGTACATTGATGCCAAATATTTGTAAGTGTGTGTATGAATAATGTGGTTTCGGTAAATGAGTGTCTCAATATTGTATGTATTCCTTTACTTAAGAGGTCATGCAGGAGATATGTAAAAGTTGATATCCACCTTTTCAGCATACGTACGGTGTTTCATTTGATCCATTGCCTTTCGTCTGTAGTATTTTTTCTGCGACCACACTAAGTGACGTTGGCGATGCCCGATACACGAAAGTACGGTAGCGATATATGAAACGCGATGTTTTTCTAATTGTAATTTCGCGAGACTCCAACGTTACTGTGCAATTTGCCATCGTATTGCGCACATCGCGATCGCAAAGTCGGATATCTCTATCGTTATCACTAAATTATAAAAGAGAAGGTGATGGCTCTAAGAGAACTTTATGTTTTAGAATAAACAAGAGGATTGAAAATTGAATATCGGTTTATATGTATCTTTTTCATTGAAAGGAAATGTTTTTGCATATGTCTCGATTGCAAAGTGCATACCGTCAAACCTGTCCCCAGCTGTCATCCAAGGGAAGCATCAAAAGTGGCACATTGGAGTAAGTAGTTAAATAATACAGATGCATTAAATTATTGCTGATTAGGATACACATCAGTAGTGGCTGTTTATGGCAAGCTGATCATCGAGGTGATCACCTACATATGTTCAACCGTATCATTATATTTCTCTTTTTTAGATCATTCCTCCATAACGGATGTTAAATTGCGAGGTAAGTAATAGCGAATTTATTAGTATTGGTTCACAATGAAGTTAGACAGAGGACTCTGGTAAAGCAATTTATGAATTATGATCGGTCGGTCTAAATATAAATAAATAAATAAACAAATAAATAAGTAAATAAATAAGTAAATAAATAAACAAATAAATAAATAAGGAAAGAAAGAAAGAAAGAAGGCTTTCCAGAAAACACCAGGAAAATGTTTGCGGTTTTGTTCTCAAAAACTTTACACACTGAGTGTTTATTTCCATAACATCGTTTGAGGTATGACTTTAACCGCAAAACACCCTAACATTATGATGGCTGTTTCTACCATCTCATCGTGCTTGTTAAAACGAGCTGACACAAATCAGCTACTATCCCGCCATAGCTTTTACAAGAAATGTTTTCAAGGGTTTATATGTCTTTACGCTACACAATACTAGTGTCATTCTTGTCAAACAGGATATCAGACGTTAGGTGATTTTAAAAACTTTAAATACAGAGAAATGATCATCATGATCAGGTTGTGCTAGTGATTGGTTTGATTGAACTTAAAGAGGTTTAGATGATATGTACCAAGCCACTCATATTTGGCATATATAGTACTGTTACTTTTCGCTTTGGTGTCGTTTTCATTCACATAGATTAATGCATCTACCTCTGATATATTGTATTTATATCTTATCTAAGTTTTACGCAAATACTAGGATACCATTGCAATGTTTGTCAATTAAATGATATTAACTGATAGATATAGGTTTTAAATCTTTTGCAGTGAACTGTACTTTCGACGTCGATTTATGTAATTGGCAGCATTCTAGTAATGACAATTTTGATTGGACGATTATTAGCGGAGAAACGCCAACTGGCGGCACTGGTCCAACCAATGATCATACTCAAGGAACAAGTTCAGGTTCGTGATTATTTTAACATTTGCCTCGTTTTGACATTCTGTACCAGCTTATTATGAAAACTTGCCGCAGTGAATTCCCTCATAATATTTTGGTCAAACTGACATCTTTCAAATCAACTTCCTTGAGTTCTTTCTGACCTTTGATTTTAAAGTATGCTCACACAATGGAAGTTCAGTAATGCCATTTAGATATATTCAGACTAAACGTGAGTGGAATTTCATTCATCTTGTAAAAAAGAGATGCGAATGTCTTGAGAGGGTCCATATTTTATTTGTTGTATTTGTTTTATCTCAAAATAAGCTCTTTCACCTTTTATTAAACGCACTCTAGACACTTATATGAAAGAATAAAGCTCTTATTTAAGAGCCAGAAATTGTAAAAACGGGTACCCATTTACTGCTTGGTAGAATTAAACCCGTGGTTTCAGGTGGTTTGCACAAAGGCACACCTAAATGACCTGAGCATTTCTGTAGGTTTACAGTAAGTATACCACGGCAATCCACATACTAGGTCCAGTTTCTTACTTGAATTCCAGACTCACAATTTGCAGTTTTTGTAAACTAGTGACTAAATGTATAGGCCCATTTCAGGAAAGTACATCTTCATTGAAACGTCTGCACCTCGTCGGCTGAATGAACGGGCGGAACTCGTGAGTCCACTCATAGATGCATGGAACAACAACTACATGTGCTTTTCACTATGGTATTACGCGTATGGTTCAAACATAGGGGACCTACGGGTTCTACTGAAACATACACAATTTTTAGATAAAACACAAGTGTTATGGACAAATACCTATCAGGGACCCGCTTGGTCACAAACAACTATGACTATCGTTCCTACTGGCCCTTTCCAGGTACATTTTTGAATAACAATAAATGAATTTCTAAGCGTATTTTTGACAAATGGAATTTCAGCTACATTTTGCAGATATCATATTTGTCTCTTTCTTATAAGTCTTCATGGCGGCACTCAATAACCTCATTTCATACTGTCATCATATAATATGTGATTGATGAATAAGTGACTTGAGTGTGAAAATAATCAGTACATAAAGTTTAAAAAGTGAGCTTTTAATTTTGAAAACAAAAACACAATGTCGCTGAAATTTTCTTCTTCTTCCATTTGCATGACAAAATCCACCTCTCACACGTCTTTACAGTTAAAATCGTTTCGGTGCAGTATTTATATACTAAAACTATGAACACCAGTTGAGTTGTCTACGCAGGCTGCTACCGTAGCATGGATCTTCCCTAGGATAATACAGCCTTTGGCAGCCCCCGGTCCTTTTTTCGTTGACCTTGACAATCTGTGATGCCACAGGGATGTTCTCAACACTGTGAGTGATCTTAAAGAGCCTGAATTGTGGATCTGCGACAGTCTTGTTCCCAACCGAGTCCGTTGACCATTGCTGAGAGTTTTCCGGAGTCCTGTCTTTATAGTTGCTACAGACGTAATGGGTTGCTCGACGCTGGACTTTGTATTCCGCTTTGTAGAGTACTCCATTGTTGGTTGGACCGGTTTTACGGGCCTCTCTGCTACAACCTCTCAGGTTGAGCGGGTGAAAACCAAGTGATCAGGAAGCATTGCCTGCTGCTGTTTAGGTGTGCTTCTCCTTTTGAAGGTCATCACTAAGGGTAATGCAAATGCATTTTGTACTGTTCGTGACTCAGAGACGCTGGCATCGAGGTAGTAGCTTGTCTCTCGACGGTATCTATTGTCCGTCGTAATCTTCAGTACGGAGCACTAATCCGGATGGAAGCTTATTTGCCACTTTGATTCCCAGTTCTCGAGCGCTGCGAGGTCTCCTTAGAGTTTGGTGGCATCCTCATCATGGCAGATGTGCTTGTACAGAAGCGTGTCGTTGGCTAACAAAATTGCTCGAGACGGTCGACACACAGAGGGAAGGCTGTTAAAATACACGAGGATAAGAAGGGTCTTAGAACTGTCCCCTGGGCATTCCTGAGAGAGTACTTCTAGCCTCTCCGATGTACTCCTCTTTACAAGTAAATTCTGGGTTCTGCCGTTAAGAAAATATGATAACCAATGTAGTGTGTGATTACGGATGCCGTAAAAGTGCAACTTTTGCAGAAGATGCTGAAAATGGAACCTTATCAAAGGCTTTAGCGAAGTCTAATAAAATGCCGTCCATCTGATCTTTTCCAGATTTTAGGTTCTTTGCTGTGACTTAGATGGTAGAGTCTCGCAAGATCTTTTAGGGCGAAAACCATGCTGGTTAGATGTTAGGATGTTGTGAAACTTCTGGAGTTTCATGGTGGAACTTTCTTGAAGATGAGAGTTATCAGGGCTTAGCTCCAGTCGATAGGAACAGATCCAGTGTCCATGGATGTCTAGAAGATACGTGTGGGTATTGGCGCTAACTCGTCGGCTGCTAGATTGAGTACTTTGTTAGGGATACCGTCATGTCCAGAAGCCCTATAAGGCTTGAGGTGCGACAGTAGTTGAATGCCACCAGGAGTAGATATCAAGATGGGCTTTATAGATGATTTGTTATTTGGTGTTATTCTGGTGTACACAGAGTGGAAATGTTGATTGAGAATCTCGGGCTTTCTCTCATGACGAATATGGAGGACGCCATCTTGGTTTAAGAGAGATGAGATACCGGCTGCTTCTTGCTTATTGCCTTTGACGTATGACTTGTTGGTCAAGTCCTAGTTGAAGAAGTTACTGTTGGCTCCGGGCATTTCCCATTGTGTTTCGCTTTTAAAGACTTATATCGATCCCAATCAATATTATTGTTGGTAGTTTTCGGCGACGAGTCTCAGTGGAGGCCCAAGGGTAAGTGAAACTCTTGGAAGTCAGCTTACAGAGAAAATGCGTTTTAATGATGTTGAGTAGGCCTGCCTTAAATGTTCACCACATAAGCTGTAAAGTTGCAATCTAAAAGGAGTTATGAACAGACTAGCTTGTTGTTATCTTTGTTTATGTTGTTCCAGGGGAATAAATTTCTTCTTGGAAGTCCGGATAGGACGGCTGTGTGTGTTGTGTTAAAAAGAACTGTGTCATTTCTGGCCCCTATACTAGTAGGTGGTGAAGGTTTACAGCGTGTCATGAAAGCCGAATGGGAAGTCAAGATCAGGTCAAGGTATTATCATTAAAGTCCACCATCTGCTCCAGAGCAAGGTCATTATTCACATGTTGATCATATCCTTGAATGGTATGTGGATCTAAGAGCTGCAATTTCCTCTTAGGTGTTGGACAGGTATTCTTCGTGGATCTATCAGAAGGTTAGTAATATGCTCCAATGGCAATCTGCTTCTTCTTGGGTAGCTGGAGGGTGCCTTCCAGGTTGTTGTTGACAGAGGTTAGTACAACGCCGTACGCATCAGTCTTACGATCATTTCTGTACACGTTGTAACCCAATGAGGGATTAAATAATTCAGGTTTCAGTTCCTATAATTACATCAGGTGACACGGTTTCAACGAGGACGTCACTGAAAGTGGCGGAGTATTTGGTTTAGGTGAGGAAGCTGCCGTTGGACTACCTATAGATGACATTGTTGAGTCGAAGTGCGAATCGCTTTGTGTGGCTAGGTGTGGAGCATGTTTTGTTAGTGCCTGATGAATAGATGCTGCCGATACGGTCCGCCATTGATGCTGGGATGTCGTAAAGTACAGATGAATGATTTGGATAACAACAATGTAGTAAAATCAATGAATCGGAGGTGTTGGCTAGGTGGTCAGAAACTGTGTTCACATGACTTGTGACTACACTGGTCACACGCATTGCATGCAATAGCATGTTGACCATAGTCCTAAACCTGACTGTTGCACATTCCACATTGGTACCTCGGAGACGCTCCTGGATTAGATTCGATTCCAGAATTAAGGAGAGTGAGTCGATGAGTTCTTACATCTTGGTCTACGGTTGGTGCCTTCTCGAATATCTAGATGTCATGTAGTCAAAGATAAATCATAAAACACGATAACAAATCATGAGGATATGAAGAAATGACAATGTAAATGGAGACTGGAAGGTAGGAATGTAGTCTGTATGTATTAACAGTATACGGAGTGTCTGTTAGTCCATCATTGCTATTTTGAGGCTGTTCAAACGACACAAAATTCACGGAGACTTTGACTTCCTAATATGACCATGTACCTAGTAATTGGGGAGGTGGAATGTTTAATAATGTCTGTGGCTAACGCCGAAGAAAACAGCAACTTTTTATTCAAGTTTCTGAAATTCTTTAAAAATATGAATACCGTCAAATATCCCTTAGAAATTTAGTGTTTCTTAATTTTATTAGATTATCATCGAAGGAACTGTAGGGGATGGGTATCTTGGTGACATTGCTGTTGATGATGTAACAATTTTAGGAGGAAAATGCCGACCACACACGTAATATTTGTTTTACATTGTATTTGTTAATTTTCGGAAAATTTGCCTTGTGGATAACACGCAACATTTTTGTATAATCCTTATGTATCATATAGTTTTACCGCATTACATAATTATGTATTATTTTTTCTCGTAATATAAAATTTAGTTGATACACATTGTTTACACGTAGTTCGGTTGTGACATAAATGTGACAGCATTAGTAACTCTCCAGAATCTCCGGGTTTTTTTTATAAAATCACTATTACTGCCTTTACGTCTCTTTGCATTAAATCTAAAGTGGATTCTTAATAAAGAGCTAGTAAACGAAATTGCATCACTTTCGACCACAGATAAGACACTTCCTCTGGAGGAGAGCCAGCCAAAGAGGAGTGTAAATCAGTGGAACCAGAAATAATTAGTGTATTTAGCAGTGATTTACTTTTACATTGCAGGTCTCCTGTTGTCGGCTGACCATACACACATCAGTTGTTAAACTTAAATTCAGTATTATAATATTGAGTGTCACACTTTGTATATGCTTTTAATGAGAATACATAGATAATAATAAATATTCTTTATTACTTTTGCTAAAAGCAAAATTAGAACATTCGAATTTGGAATATATGGATATTAGTTCCAAAAGTCCACAAAATGACGTTCAGCAATACGCAATGTCCTGTTGAATATTTCGTTTGGAAACGAATTATAAACAAATAAATAAAAGTCTATATGAAAAGTCTTCACGAATTCATGTAGGACATTAATCGGAACTGAACGATACATTTCGATGTACATGTCCTTCTTCTGTTGTTTCAATTTTGCAGGGTCCGAGGCCTTCCACGCTTGTATCGCCATTTCCGAAAAATCCTCTTGGCTTACCATGTCGGCCGCAGTTTTTGTTAGAGGAAATTTTATATCCATGTCAATGAGCCCTCGCATCTGAAGCTTTCTCCAGACCCTTTGAAGAGCCTCGTTCCAATCCATACATTTTAAGATGTTTTTCCGCCAACCATATGGACTTGAAATACTGTCGTGTATTGCATCTAAAGCCGAAAGTTCTTTCAACCGATGTTTAAGTTCAGGAATTGCTCTCTCTAAATGCAGAATTTTGAAAATTGGGTAAACATCAGTACTAAACGTTTCCATTTTTCCTGAAATAAAGGTATTGTTTTATTGCATGTGACAATAGTGACAAAATACACATGTACTTCTTATAAATATGATGCTAGTACAAAATGTATTATATTGTATGATTATCAAGTCAATATAATAATATTATACATGTATACAAATCAACAAATGAGTAAATTAATTACACAAACAGGTTTTTTAGACGCTGATTGTTGTACCACAGGCTACGCTTCACCAAACACGATTTAATTATTATAAAGTGAGTTATTTCAACGGATGTGATAACTTCTGACGACGAATTTTACTTTCAGTTGGCTTTGATGCTTCCGCCTAAACTTTTTTTAACTTTCGCCACCGTTGGTCAATTTCTCACGTAATAGCTAGGTTAACTGCCCTGCTACAGACTTTGGAAATATCAATCAGCTTGTAGTGCAACAATCACCTTGTAGTGCAGCAATCACCTTGTAGTGCAGCAATCACCTTGTAGTGCGCAATCAGCTTGTAGTGCAGCAATCACCTTGTAGTGCACAATCACTTGTAGTGCGCAATCAGCTTGTAGTGCAGCAATCAGCTTGTAGTGCAGCAATCACCTTGTAGTGCAGCAATCAGCTTGTAGTGCAGCAATCAGCTTGTGCAGTGCAGCAATAGCTTGTAGTGCGCAATGCTTGTAGTGCAGCAATCAACTTGTAGTGCACAACAGTATCAGCTTGTAGTGCAGCAATCACCTTGTAGTGCATGCGATCAGCTTGTAGTGCAGCAATCAACAGCTTGTAGTGCAGCAATCAGCGACCCCCCCCCCCCCTTGTAGTGCAGCAATCACCTTGTAGTGCAGCTATCAGCTTGTAGTGCAGCAATCAGCTTGTAGTGCAGCAATCAGCTTGTAGTGCAGCAATCAGTGCGCAACCTTGTAGTGCAGCAATCAGCTTGTAGTGCACACAGCTTTAGTCACACCTTCCCCCCCCCCCCCCCCCCCCCCCCCCCCCCCCCCCCCCCCCCCCCCCCCCCCACCCCCTTTCACCCCCAGCCACCGTCCAACTCCTTTCGCGCTTGTAGTGCGCAATCAGCTTGTAGTGCAGCAATCAGCTTGTAGTGCAGCAATCGCTTGTAGTGCAGCAATCAGCTTGCAGTGCGCAATCGCTTGTAGTGCAGCAATCTCACAGTGCGCAACCTTGTAGTGCGCACCAGCTTGTAGTGCAGCAATCAGCTTGTAGTGCAGCAATCAGCTTGTAGTGCAGCAATCAGCTTTTAGAGCAGTGCAGCAATCAGCTTGTAGGCACACTCCCTTGTCAGCTCGCCTTTAGTGCAGCAATCAGCTTGTAGTGCAACAATCACCTTGTAGGCCATGCTTGTAGTGCCACCTTTGTGCGCATCAGCTTGTGCAGCAACCTTGTGCCCCCTCTCCTTTTTGTAGCAGCTCCTTTGAGCGCAACGCTTGTAGTGCCCGCTTGTAGTGCAGCAATCGCTTGTAGTGCGCATCAGCTTGTCCACCCCCCCCCCCCCCCCCCCCCCCCCCCCCCCCCCCCCCCCTTCAGTGCGCAATCAGCTTGTAGCACACCCCCAGTGCAGCAAGCTTTTGTGCCTCACTTTTTGCGCACTTGTGTCAACAACCACCGCCAGCACAATCCTTTCCACGCTTTTACCCCCAGTACACCCCCCCTCCCCAGCTTGTAGTGCAGCAACTAGCTTGTAGTGCAGCAATCAGCTTGTAGTGCAGCAATCAGCTTGTAGTGCAGCAATCAGCTTTCAAGTAAACGTGTAGAAGGACCTTTTTATGGGAGTTATTTACTTCGAAGACCTTGTTTACAGAACATGAAGTACTTTTAGAAATGACTTGGTAATCGTATTAGCATCATATTCATAGTTTGTACCAAATGTCTGTGGCAAAAATACATATTTAACTACAATGTTTATGTAGATTTTACAGTTAATAAGCACGTAATGTGTTAATATATATTTTTTAACTGTAGATAGATTCAACATTTATAAAGAGTTATTTTACCTGCGAAAAACTGTTAAAATGTACCAAACTCAGACACAGAAAATTCACAATTTAACTTGCATGTTTTCAAAACATTTTTGTGTATTTACTACTAAAGCGATGTGTTCATTTTGACGGGTATATATGTAACTGTAATAATTAAAAAAGTCTTACCAATGAACGAGTATTCCATCGAGCAAGGAACGCACATCATTGTCGACGGAAGGAAATGTGGATCGATATGCTTCATGTGACGAATGGACCAGACGACAAACTGTACAAACTCTGCGAATGTGGCGTCATGGTAACACGTCCTTGAATCGTTCTTCCTGAACATCTGAATGGAATGTTTCCCAAATTTATCCCAGAATTGTGGATTCGGGACAAAAATTTTGTCGATGTATGCAGACAGTAGCCTATTCTACCGAAAGGGTTTCTAACAAATAAAAATTTGAAAAAGTGTCTAAACATGTCTGTTGCTGAATTTTTACCCGGATGTTGGAATTTCTGGCCCAGTGCCATATTTATTGGAACTTGATACGGGTGTCTAAGTCTTATTTTTGAATTTGCCTGGAATATTACCCTTCTCCAAAACGTTGTCCCAACCTTTTCAACAGGACAATATAAATTTCTACCGCCTCGTACCAGGTGCATTCGCTGGATCCAAAATGAAAGCTCAAATTCGTGCGGATATGGTTTTTTAGGCCTTACATCGCTCATTCACACAAGCAGCCAAATCAACACTTGCGGAATCGAAAATCTGCAAAGATAAAAAGCAGACGATCCGATTTTTACTTGATTTAGGGTCCCCGCCAAAACATGACAACAATAATATATCTGGCATTATCTCATTTTAACTGCCCTCGAACCAAATAAAGTAGGGAAAATTGACAAAGTTCTACAGAAACATTTCTTTTAAAATACTTTTGTGGACTTTGTTGTAGCCGTGCCTTAATCATCTATGTTTATATTACGTGATAATAATAATTGTGTTGGTTTTTACCAACGTTCTATTGTATAAAGATAAGAATGAAGTACAAATGTATAATGATTTTGGGAACACTACTATAGTTACATGGTTTTAATGTTACACATGGTATTTTTGATATTTGAACAATATGGAGACAGATCAAACTGCAGACCAATCTTGATCCATACTGGTCGAAACCGCGCATCTAGACGGTAGTTTTCGCACTTGAGCGTTCAAATAATACCTTATTACTTTCTTCCGGTGAAGGTTCGTGTCTTGGTTGCCTTAAAACTGCAAATAGACACAATGGAAATAAACTGCACAGTTTAGCATTGAAATAGACTCACAAGTTGTCATTTATGCATACACTAAATGTTTACATTTAGTCACTCGTTAAATTCAAATATTCAAATATCATATCTAAACTTAAACTAGATTGCCTCATTTCATTGCAATCTTTACCTTTGAGACCCATTGCTTTTTGTCACCGCTTTGTACAATTTGCCAGGGTATTACAAAGAAAACCTTTTAAAGAAAGCTAAAGTTTCGGGCACTGTATCTGATTGGTCCATATATGTCGGTCAACAGAGACAGTGTCAATGCAATGACCAGCATTAAGTAAAGCAGACTAAAGTCTATTGTCAGATCTAGTCCAATGATATCTAAAAGTAAAAACATTTAAATGCAAATGAAATTAAGCTAGTTTAATCCTTACCTTTCTTTTTCTATCAAGTTTTAACTACCATTACTTACTTCATAATCCTTCTTGCTGAAAATCTATCATGATAGTACTCAGTGCAGATCATGATCAGTCTGCACGGTTTATATACGAGTGACTTTAATATATTTATGTACGTAGAGTATTTCAGTATAAGGGTAAACATACCTTTGGGATTATTGGCATTCTGGATGAAGCTTTCTAACTTCTCGAATAATGTTACTGAAAAATAAAAAAAACAATACAAATAAAGTTTTCATGAGTGATCGTTTTATAGTTACCTCACCAATTATAAAAGCAAAATAAAGTTAACTAAAATCAAAGCTCCCTCTCACTCACCGTTATTGAAAAACAAAGGAAATTAATGAAAGTCAAGGCTCTCTCGTTTACCGTTATAGAAAACAAAGTAAAGTTGATGAAAATCAAAACTCTCTCTCACTCGCCGTTACAATTAAAATAAAGTTAAGTTGATGAAAATCAAACTCTCTCATTCGCCGTAATAATTAAACAAAGTAAAGTTGATGAAGATCAAAGCTCTCTCTCTCTCTCATTCACCGTTATTTTAAAAAAGCAAAGTTGATAAAAATCAAAGCTCTTTCTCTCAGTTACCGTTATATTAGTGAAAATCAAAGCTCTTTCTCTCAATTACCGTTATAGTAGAGAAAATCAAAGCTCTTTCTCTCAATTACCGTTATAAACAACAAAGTAAAGTTGATCAAAATCAAAGTTCTCTAGCTCATCGTCTATTGAAAAACAAAGTAATGAAAATCAATGCTCCTTCATTAAGCATTATAATTTTATTTCAATGGTGTAAACAATATCATACTGAACATTATACAAATCTGCACAAATTCAGTTGAGACTGCAGGCACCCAAATACAATAACAGTATTTAATGAAGTCATACCAAAAGAGACTAGAACCATATGACTGAATAAATCCACTGCCCAGTAGGAAAACCGAGATTTCGAACACCAGGCAATTTTGATTAATCCTGGCATATTGAACCTTAACTGTATTCGGCAAGTAAAGTTGATGAAAATTAAAGCTGTCTCACAAACAGGAAACAAAACGAAGTTGATCAAAACTCAACCTATCACACTCATTGTTATAGAAAATAAATGAAAATGTGTAGAAAGCCAAACCTGTCACGCCCATTGATATAGGAAAACATTTAATTTCAATTTCAATTTATTAATTCAGCTTATGAACAAACATGTTCGTCGCCGTTACTATACATATTTCGGCGGCTACAAAACATGAGAAGAGCATGACAATATAAACAGTGGTTACAACACAATCATTAGATATACATAAGTTGATGTAAATGTTTTGCATTTTTTACTAGCATGAACAAATATATGTATACATGTGTACAATATGAAAAAGTAACTTCATTGATATGATACTCTGGTCTTTGCCATAATGTTATACTGAGGAATGAAAAAATACCGCATATTGCAGTATTACGATTGAAGTAATTTACTTACTGCATGAAACTTTCGTGTGTACCGGTATGTTTTATTTACATTATTTACTAGAGAGGCCAGGGTATTAAATCAACTTGTTTCTCGGAATTATTTGTACTTAAACTAGACATATTAGCTATGACATTACAATGCATAAAAAAGCATATATAGATATTAGTTATTACCAGATCGTTTTTTATTTGCTAAATTTATTTAGCAAGTTTACAAATGACACCTGTTTGATTTGAAGTTAACAATCTCCGAAATTTTTGCACTGTTGGCCAGTTACAATAATATTTTGGAAGGCTGTCCTTCCTTAGGTTCCTATAAAATGGACACACGAGTACAAAGTGATATTCGTCTTCGACGTCATCCATATTACAATATATACATTTCCTTTCCGATCTTTCAATATTTCTAAATCTACCCTCTTCAATAGCTAACTTATGTGCCGAGCACCGTAACCTTGACAAGACAATACAATGATTATCATTTTTAACACATGATAAATATTTTTCTTGACAAATTTGGGTTTTAATAGATTTATAAGTATTTAATTTAGGCATAGTATTTAACATAGCATAGAACTGTTGGTAATACTGACCTTACAATCGTTCAATAACTTTATTTATTTGCATATTCGTCACAGATTGGTTGTCCCATAAATACGTAAAACCAAGATCATTAAGTAATGTTTTGACCTCTGAAGCCCAATAACCTCGGATACTACTATTTACCTGGTCAATGAAACATTTATAAACTAGTGTATCAGGGGCATTAACTATTTTAAACCAGTATTTCAGGATTCTGCTTTTTCTAACAACATGTAATGGTACTTTTCCAAGTTCACCGTATACAGATGCATTAGTGGTTTGATATCTAACATGTAATATTTGTTTAAGAATTTTTATATAAACGTTTTCAATATCTGGTGCTTTATGGAATCCCCATATCTCACACCTGTAATTTAAGATAGGTAAAATCATTGAGTCAAATAACTTCAGTTTTTCGGTAACGCAAAGCGGTACAACATCAAATATAGAGTTCAATGTAAATAAAGCACGTAGAGCTTGCTCTGATAAGGATCTCTGGGCAGTGTAATATTTACCATTTGCAGACAAGACTACACCCAGGTAACAAAATTTATTAAGGTAATCATTGTAAGGTTGCTAAAAACCAAAACTGTTTCACTCACTGTTATATGAAAAACAAAGCAAAGTTGATCAAAGCTAAGAGTCCTCACTCACCGTTATAGAAAAGCAAAGTAAAGTTGACGGGAAATAAAGCTGTCGCACTTACTGTTATACAAAAGCAAAGAAAAGCAGTCCGAAACTAAACTGTCTCACTGACTCATACAAAAGCAAAGACAAGTAATTGAAAAAAAGCTGTCTCACTCATCGTTTTAGAAATAATAGTTGTTCAGTCGACGTAGAGTTTAACCTTGAAGTAATTGCAAAAGAATTTATTTATCCAGGAAAGAGCTTCTATACAAGCGTTAGCTTATTGCTCAATCCTGAATATTGTTGTTAGATATTGTATTTGTAAATGCGTTTATTACGTGAATAAATAGTGTTTATACTAAAATAATTTATTTCATATGCATTTTGATTGACAAAGGAAGACATACAAGTAAAAAAAGTTGCATGTTCCTGGGTAAAGGAAACCAAAAAAAACCCCCTTTTTTTTTTTTTTTTATTTTTTAAAAAAAAAAAAAAAAATTTTTTTTTTTAAAAAAAAAAAAAAAAAACCCTTGCGATTATGAAAGTTAGATCATTTCATCATCTACATATACAGAGATAGAATTATCGAAAATAACACGAAATTTGACGAAAATACACCTTCCCGCTGGGTGGCGGTTTTAACTCAGTTTCTATGGAAATATCACATCACCGTATTATTTCTATAAAAGTCAATTAGTCACGGGATTGTCATGCAAAATATCTTAAATCTGCGTTGCCTTTAAAAAAATGATCCGATTTCTGGGGGAAACCCGCGGACTAATAATTTGTACTTGGTGGGTTGTCGAAAACTTTGGACTACCAAAAACTGATGCGAACAGCCAAACATTGTGAAGTTTACATTAAATAAATTGAAACAAATTGTGAGGTGTTGCAGCTGCTGGCAACCTGGCTGAAAAAGGTTTTGTAAAAATACAATTATTGTCTTTGAACACTCCACCATGTAAATCCAGTTCTTTTCATACTATTTATAGTTTGCCTATCTTCATGCCATGAATATGTCGAAAAATTAATAGTAATTTGCAAAAATAGTACATTGCATTAATTTACATATTTCATGTTTGAATCTGATGCTGGTTATTTTGTAGCCTTTCAAAGTGTTTGAATGGATTTGAAATAAATCATAACGATATATTTCATGCATTTATTATGCCATTTCAGTTTATTACGAAGCATAAAGGGAAGACATTGACTTTGAAATTGCCGTTAGAGTTAAGTGAAACTGTCTATTCCTACAATGAGTGCAAGAACGGTATGTATTGAACAATTTCTATCTTCATGTAAATTTTGATCCAAATGTCCCACATGTAGTTTGTTTTATTTGAAAGGCTTTTCAAGACATTATTTCTGTGCTTAAATATATCACCAGATATTTTTAAACAAGCAGTATGAATAATGATCATAAATCTGAACTTGTATTTTAGGGTCAGTTCACATATCTCCAATGTTATTATGTGTGATGACACTTCCATCTGAGTGAGATACAACAGTCTATCCATATAATCGCATCGTGTCGTATATTAGAGCTTTATCGTTGGTACGGTTTCCCATATGACCAACGGCCCCAGAAGAGGTTCGGTCGGAGGATAGTGCAAGATACAGAAAGCATCCAATTCCAGAGACATCCCTGGTTCTTATACATGCAA